>VXAL01005372.1:133579-161316 GCA_013399475.1 Chauna torquata | reverse complement strand
TTGTCCGTTTTCTTTACTCCCCGTATTTCGTTGAGGAGGGGGAGTGAGCGAGCGGTTGTGGTGGAGGTCGGCTGTTCAGCTGGGTAAAACCACCACATCATCACCAGTTAGTGTTTCCAGGGGGCAGCACATCAGAAAACCCACACGAGAAGCAGCAGATTTTTAGTGCTCAGCACAACATGGAGCTCAGCTAAAGATATACCTGTTTGGGAGCCATGTTCTAATTGTAGCCACAACGCGCTGCGGGTCCAATGCCAAACAAGAGGTGTCCTAGGTGACCTCCTCTTGAAAAGGGAAGCTATAAAGAAGTGGGCAGGCTTATTAAAATGCTTTCAGGTAGCATGGAGCTTTTTCAAAGACACCATATTAGAAGCTGAGAATGTTTACCACTAATCATAATTGAAAAAAAAAAGTCTAGAAAGGAACTAGGAAAGGCAGCATGATTAAAAATCAGATGCTGTTAGCAGTGAGAAAGACATTCTTTAAATAAACTGGGTGGTATCCAAAAAGGAAAACAGAAATGAGCACTAATTCAGGCAAACTGAATGTAAATAATAAGACAGATGAAAAAAAAAAGTTTGAGAAATAGCTTACTGAAGTATGAAAGCTGCTATTGAAATATTTTTTTCAAACACTGCAAGTAGGATACCTGCCAGAAAGTCTGTTGGGCTGATAGATGATCAAAATGAAAAGAGACCACTCCAAAAGCAAGAAAACTAAATTAAGTATTTCCATTGAATTTCCAGTGACCAACACCAGATACCCAGGGAAAAAATAAAAAAAACAAACGGGCAAGTACACAGTGATACTTCCCAGTATATGCTCCTATCTTCAGCTACCTAAAGCTTACAGACCGTGTAATTCGGAGATAACGAATGATATCTGCATGACAGCTTTTACTGGATTTTTTTTTTTTTTTTCTATGAATAGCTTAATTGCCTTTTTTTTTTTTTTTTGATAAACTCAGTATTTCCAGAAGAATGCAACATAAATTGGCAAACTACTGTGGTGTATAACTATTGCTGACACCAGCCTGGACGTCAAAAAAACAGAAGGAGGAAAATCTGACACCAATTTTTACAAAAGAGCCCTGAGGATCTAAAAGAACAGCAGACTACTAGATCCGACTCCAGTGCTGAATAGAAGCCGATAATAAAGAACCAAATCAGTAAGCCATAGATACAGGTTTTATGGAAGAAAGCCATGCTGCAGAAACATATTATAATCTTTTAAAGGAATCAAAAAGCATGTGGACATGGGTGAGTCTATTAATAGAGTAATTGAATTTCCAAAGCCTTTGACAAGGTTCTTTGCTTTCTTTACAAGCAAAGTTCTTCAGCAAAGTACGGCGGGATAAGACGGAAGATCTTTTAGATTAATAACTGCTTAAGGAAGAGGAATGAACAGACACTTTTTACACTGAAGGGAGTTTGTGACTGTGGCAGCCTAACTATCTGTGCTGGGATCCAAGCTGTCCACCTCCTCCTCTAGGTTATTACTGAGCAATAAAAAAAAAAAACTTGGCCGTCTCAATAGAAATGCCTATAAAAAGCTGCAGGAGAATTCAAGGACACTACCCAGGCAATGAACTAGCAGGAGAGCCCATTGCAAGTGCAAGTGAGCATACACGGAGTGTAAGAACACGCATAGTGCACGCAGCACTCAGGGACAGCCTCTGAACTTGTTATTGCCACTCAAAAAACGTTGGAGTCAAACACCGACAGCTCTTTCAGCATTTTAGCTCAGAGTTGATGAAAGGGCACAGTGTAGGAATAATAAGGAAGAAATACAGAACATTTATATAGTAGCTTGATGTAGGTAGGTATTGCTGATACCCCCATATCACAAGGTGGCAGAATAACAGAAGTACATGACAATATCCAGGAGGGAAGACTAAACACACACTGCATTCTTCAGCCTGGAAAAAGACTTCGTGTCAGGATGTCATGAATTCCAAGAGTACAAACACATTTAAAAGACAAGTCTGTGCACAGAAAAAGGTCCATGAAGCATGATGATCCTATTGCAATTTTTGGCTCAAGAAACCCTTGCCCACTGGCTGCCAGGAAAGAAAGTTACTCCACTCTTGTATGTTTTCTCCCAAGCATATGTTATTGGACAGAGCTAGAAAAAACTTTTTTGAGAAAATATATCTTTGGTCAGACCCAGAACACTTGTATTTAGTTTTTTGTAAACTCTGGACAAGTGGCTCTGGGTCTAGAAACAAAAACCCAGTTGTTGCTCTCCCTAGCAGCAATTGTCTTCAGTTTAGATTTATTTTGAGAGGACACACCTTGTACCTAACAGCATTCATCCCCAGCCTAGGTCCATTTTCTATTTCCCTAGCATGTGTATTTATCTTGAATCCAAGATCATCCAGAAACTTTATCACTCTGTTTTTATTCATCTTTATCTATATACAAACACCTGATCGCAAAAATATCCAGGGAGTAAATAAATTAATGACCTTATTCTCTAAAGCTAACAGTTTTATTTAGGAGGCAGGACAACATGTAAAATTGAATATAAATCCTCTTAAAAGGCTGCACCTATCAGAATAAAAAAATAAAATCCAAAAATGGTAAAAATCACCAAGTTTTAAGAAAAAGTTTTCTTCCAGCAACTGTACAGAGGTTTTGGACAGGGCCTGCTAAACCTGCCCCCACTTCTTTGCAATCAGAAGTAAAGTGGAAAACAAGTATTGCTCCACCTAAACCCATTTACAGTTCCCCTGGCCCTCTTGCAGAGTGCTGAAAGGCTGAAGTGAGATGATGCTGTCTCTGAAATTTTGTACACAGACTTTTCAGTATCCCCATACATTCTTGATTTCATTTAACCAAACATATGACTTGTTGTATGCCAACAGAAGTGCTTGCCTTCAACCTCAAAACAGACTGGTTAAAATACACAAGGCAGGAGTACACAGTAATGGCCAAAGGAATATTTTCTGATGTACCTGACAAATCACTTCAACACACCATCCAATATTATTCCTCTCTACAGGGGGCAGCAAGAGTTTTTTTTTTTTATGGCAGCTGAGACTGCCCACAAACACCAGCAAAGTTCCTGCTGAATCACTAACAGCAGCTGGGAAATCACCTTGGCCATGTGTCTGACTCAAAAGACAAATCCAACCATAGCAGGATTGAATCCCACTTCATGGGCACTTCTTCCCTCCTTCCTCTTCCAGCAGGGACAAGCCTCAAGGCTTCATGGCTTTTAAGCTGCGAGAGGCAGTTCTTGCAGTACTATTTCACTCCTGCCAACACTGCCTGGGGAAGCTCTTAGCATACTTCCCCGAACCAATCTGGCTGCTTAGGGAGACACTGAAGAATTTTTATGCCTCAAGGGGAAGGCAGAGGCGTGGGCTACCTGGATTTGAATGTCTCTAAACGAATAACCCAGTCTTTGCCTGAAAGGTCTTCCTCAATTAGCAATGCCAAGATACTGACAACCAAAAAAAAAGGATGATTATATTGTTCTTTGGTAGGATTAAATTGAATGTTGACCAGCCTTACCAACCAAAATCGCTTCTGGACTTACTAAAGAGATCAGCAGGATGAAAAGGGGAAGAAAAGTAAATGGTGTATCCAACAGGCAATCTGCTACCTTTTGATGCTTTTCTGTCCTGTATCGGGGGATGAGCGGGAAAGTGAATACATTGGTACCTGAAAGCATATAGCAATATCAGCCCATCCTACAGTGCTTTTCCTCTCTTCTGCCTTGCCCAGGAGACACATGGAAGTGATAAACCTTTAACCTATTTAGGGTAATTGCAAGCATCCCAAGTATTCAATATGTAAAATATTTGATATAAAGTTGCCTGTAGGATGTATTTTGTTCACATGTTTCATGGTGTTTTGCTTGCTTGCTTAGGATATTAAACAATAAAACCTAGCTTCGATTGGAGCTGCAGGCTTTGACCTCCATGGAAGACTTATCTGCAAGTGCGCTTGGAGGAAACTGGTTTTAAAATTCATTTTTTTGCTCTGATCATGGCTGTCCCTTCTGTTCCTCAAAGTATTTAAGCTGTCTTGCGGAATTTCTACCTTTAGAACAGAAGCAAAGATGAACTCTGAGATTATGCCAAAAATATTTCAAGAAGCTATAGCTGGGGAACTACCTGGCAGATATGTAGGTTCTCTGATGCCCTCCATCTTGGGGAAAAATGGGGAGGACGAAGTAATTGAGCTCTGCTGCGAAAGATATGGTCAGTAGCCTGGGCAGAGTCAGCCTGGTCCCATCTTTGTAGGATGTGCTACCAGTTCTGCTTTGCTGTTCAGACAGAGCAGAGAGCGAAGAAGGGAGGGTGCTTCCACCTCCTTCCTCCCGCTCTCTCGAGGGAAGGCAGGGCCAAAACGAACTCTGCTAACACGACCTCTTGACATCAGCTCCACTTTGCTCAGTTCATCACAGCACCTGGTGGGGAAACAGTTTTTCTTTGCGAATTTCCTTAGAGCTGTTGCCTCTCAGGGAAAGGACCTCAGTGGCTGCCAAGACCTCAACAGAAGCAGCGGTGTTTAGGGAATAACTGCCTGGAAGGAAATGCTGGCTGAGGCAGGCTACCCAGAGCAGTTCATCCCCTTCAGAAAATCTCTTTAGCACAGAGGTCCAACTGCTGACTGCAGTAAAGAAATAAAATTAAAGTGAATCTCAGGATAGCGAACCTCTCTGTGCCACTAGCAGTTGACTCCTTTCTCTCCTCCGACTTTGAGCAGGTGGAAACTTTTAGTAAGTTACCCATGGAACATGGCATGAAAAAAGAGAAGTGCTGTACTCCATGCACTTCATTCATTTTAACAAATGCAGAGCAGGTAGTAAATTTAAGCAGCAGTGTACACAGAAGCATGAGTCAGGCTAACAGCTGGCCAGCTCTCTCCCACATCACGACATGGAAAAACACCCTTTATGAAAGGCCGTGGCAGTCTCAGTAAGCAACCAGTGACCAACCTAATAGATCAGCCACTGCAGTTGGAAACATACAATCCAGAGGTTGTACCAAACCCTTGGATTGGCATAGCTCCACTGCTGGGGATGAGAGGAGAGAGAAAACAGGCAGTACCTTATTTCATATTTAAATTCATATACCCTCCCATCCAATGCAAAAAAAGCTAAAAAATTCCAATCAATCAGTTTGCTCAGAGACCTTTCCTTAGCTGATATTTAACAAGGAAAATAATATCAAATGAAGATTACCCTGAAGGCAAATTTGGCTCCAGCACTTAACAAAGACCAGAAGAGACTGTGTAAACCTGTTAGCAACCGAACACAGAGTAAATATTAATATCTTCCCTGAATTCCCCCCACACCAAAGTAGATACACCCCCAGGCAAGTAAAGAGGTCTTTCTTCGTTTGCTTGTTTGTTTTCCTAAGATTGCTTCCTTCTTTATGATAAATGCAGTGAGAAGTGCAGGTAGAAGACTGCTCTGCTATCAGCTCCAAAATCCATACTCCACTACAGCAGAACTATACTCCTGTTAATGCAGGTAATTTTGTAGAGTTATTTTAAGGGAATGATATTTCTTTGTGTGTTTCTGTGTGTGTATTTTAAAGTAACATAACTAAATAAACTGTACTGTAGGAACTTCCACATGAAGTAATAAAAAAGCATTCACAAATCTTAAGAAGTTATGAATTAAAAAGAGAAGATACAACAAGGAATGGCTGGACCTGGAACATCCAAATATATGCAATTAGACACTAAAATGGATGATTTCAGAGACAAATCAATATAGATTAATGTTCATGAAAACAATAATTGGAACAACATTAAGAATACTATATGGAAACATTTGCCCGTCAGCACACTTGCCCGTCAGGACAAGAAGTCTTAAGTATTTGGCTTACTTAATAATATTAGTTTAAGCATTGATTAAGATCTATGGAAAGAAAATAATTAAACCTTGTAAAAACAGAAAAGAAAGAAAAGAAAACAAAAAGTTTGCTTACTCTTCTTGACGCAAGTCATTAACGCTCCGATCTAGTGAGATCATATCACTTGCCACCATATTAAACCCAAACTCTTTAATGCTGGCTTGAATGGATTCTTTGTAATCTGGTCCTAAAACATATGGCTTCGCTTCCTCTCCAGGGCCACCAACAACTCCATGAGGCTCAGGCTCTTTGGGTTCAAAATTACCAAGGACTCCAGGTCGTAAAACAGGATCTCGGTACACGAGTGTCTGAGGCTTAAATGTGAGATACTGCCTCTGGATGACATTTTGCTGATTGTTATCACCACCACCATGCTGATTTAGTTCATTTTTGGCCTTATTTTTCCTTCGAATGGATTCCAAGTCCACTTCCACACCTTCAACATGAGGCCAAGGTACCACAGGTTTGAACTTCTCATTTCCTAGTCCATGGTCTCCTTTGTTTGGCATAGGTCTGTTGGCTTCTTTGTCATCCTATATATACACACAGAGAAACAGCAGGAGATCATATAAATGTATTATTATTATTATTTATTTATTTCCAAATCCAGTACCTTGGGCACTGAGAGTTGACAATATATGTTAAGCAAGAATGGAGAAGTCTCTGTTAAGGGGCTGAATGAACACTTGTCATTAAAGCTAGCAATTGCTGGAGAGCACCACTGGACGGTGTCCACGCTTACCTCAGCAAGTGGGTCCTGGAAAAGGCCTAACATCCTTTACACCCCAGAAACTGTTCCCACCAAGCATTATTCCCTCTGCTGCAACAGCAGTGCTGCTTTAGAGCCATGAGGTAAGCTGAAGTCACCAGGGACGGACAGCAGGTAAAAAAAGCTGCAGCCCTGGTCTGATCTGCTGCACAGCCGTGCGCAGGCAGACCGGCCATGGAAGCAGTGCTGGGGCTGAAGGGAGCAGCCACAGGCACTGAGGTTGCGTGCACCCGTGTTGAAAGCGACTCGACAATTTTACAGCACCCTCGCACAGAAACGCGAAGTTCACACTGAGAAGAAAGGCTGGGATTACGAAAACTTCTCGGCATTTTCAGTGATCAGCAAGGTCCCTGGGGGTAGGACAAGCGTGATTTTGAAAGAAACTTGGCAGAAAGGCTCCGAGCGGCTGAGTGTGAAGCCTCTGGAGCACAACAGCCCCACCCATGAACATGCACCAAAAATGCAGTCACTGCTTTTCCTAGAACTTCTGTCTAATAGGACAATGGGGAAACGTTGCTGAAAGTTCCGATTTCCTGGCAAAATCACCTATTTGTAAATGGCATAGATGTTCTCTATGGATTTCAGTGTGATCTAAAAATGCATACATTTTAGCAACATCTCACTGTACAGGATCAAAATAAAAAAATGAGATCAGAAGGACGTCACCTATTCAAACCTGCTAGAGGCTGGGCTAGCTTCAAATTCAGGTCAGGCTACTCAGAGGCTTGTCCAGTCATACTCTGAAAACCTCCAGTTTCTCTGGACAGCCTCTTCCAGTGCTTGATCAGTCTCTCGGTGAAGATAATTTTTTCTCTCATACCCAATAAGAAATTTCTTGTTGTGTCTTGTGTGATTGCCTCCTGTCTTTTCAGTGTTGACCCCAAGAGGACTTTATTTTCATTTTCTCTGTAACCTCACTTCTGAGGGTGAAAAGCTGTAATTAAGTTCTCTGATAGACTCCTCCAGGAAAAACAACCCCAGCTCCTCTGCCCTTTCCACGTCTGCCACGTGCTGCAGGCCTCCAGCCTTCTCAGCAGGTCTTTGCCAGGCCCTCTCCATTTGCGAATCTCTCTCCTATGCTGTACACTGCAGGAGGAGAAACCAGACACAATACTCCAGATGCAGGCTCGTTAATGGTACGTTATCAAGAAACAAAATGCTTCCCTTAACATGATGGCTAAGCTCTTGCTAGTCATTATGCAGTTTGCCTTTAGTGCAGCAAGGACACATTGCTGACTACCTTGCAGTATTTTCCTCACATACTATTTTGCATAATAAACTTCAGAAAGTAAGAAAAATCTGCAATGAAATATGCCTAGAGTAGCACAATAACAATGGGAGTCAGACCAGCTCCAATTCAAAATACCATACTTTTCTACCTCTTGGCTTGCCCTAGCTTAAACAAGGAATATGTACAAAATGCAGAAGTGTTACTTTATTCTGCTCCTTCCATCATTTGTTGACGAACTCTGACAAACCAATGTGAGAAAGGGAAGGATAAGAGCACATGAAAAGGCAGGTTTTTCAAGGAGGCGAAAGGCTACTATGTATCTAACTAAAGCCTTGAGAGGACTCTTCAAAGAGCATCATCTCACACTTGCCCTTGAAATCAACATGAAGGCTCTGCCACTCAACTGTCAGAACACTGCTGAGCACTCAGTTCTTACAAATTTGCACATAATTTCTGCTTTGAGTGCAGAGGCAGCTAAAAAGCCAACAAAATAGTGGGCATCATCAGGAAGGATGCTTAAAGAGACTGTAATTTCGACTGCATAAAATTTTGATGCATTCACATCTTCGGTAATATTTAGTTCTGGTGTCCACATCTCAAAAGGTCACATTGGAGTTAGGAAAGGTACAGAGTAGCCAACTGGAATGAAGGAGGAGGTGGACAGGTGCCTCAGGATGTACAACCAGAAAGGCTGGGACTCTGCAGTCTGGAGATGTGGTGGCTGAGGGGTATATGACTGAAGTTCAGAAAATCATGAAGGTGATGGATAAATTGAATGCAACACCACTGTTTACCCTAAATACAAGAACTAGAGGCACTTGACAAAATTCATAGATTTTTTTTTGTAAAACAACAACAACAAAAGAAAAAAAATGTTCTTTGCACAGGCAGTGATCTCTTGGAATATGCTACATGGCAAGCTGTGGACAGACACGGTACCAACAGCTAAACAAGGGATGAGGCAAAGTGATGGGTGACTGGTTTGTAAGTGGACAGTAAAAGGACTAGGCAGGGAGGTACCTTCTAAAAACTGTAATTCAACCCTTGTGGATGCTGGAAGAGTCCAAAGGGATGGGAGCATAGTGGCCAGGCTTGCATGCACATCCTGCTGCCACTCTCAGACACCATACTGGGCTAGGTGGATCACCAGTCTCAATAAGCCAGGAATTTCTTATGCCCTTGGTCTGTACAAAATTAAATATGTTTTCATTCCACTTCCACTACCTGTAAAACAGTTACAAGCTTCCATTTTGCCTGTTCTCTGACTGAAGCATAACACTTCTCAAAGTAATTTGTTTATTTTACTGTCATCAGAACTGTGACTTACCTTGTATTACATTTAGCCTCATTATAACTTTTATACATAATCTGCATTATAATGCATTTATTTGCTGTTCACTTCAAGACACTAAATATATTTCATTTTTCTAGGTCTGGAAAATATCGCATAGAACAAGCAAATTATATACACACACACACAGACACCCAATCACCTCTTTCCTGCAATTTCTGTGCACCTACAACAATATGACAGAAGGTTTTCGTTGTGGGTCAGCCCTGGTAGGCAGATAAGCACCACACCACCACTCACTCACTCTCCCCTCCCCACACCTAGTGGGATGGAGGGAAGAGAAAAGGAAGAATAGAAGTGAGAAAACTCACATATTGAGATAAAAATAGTTTAACAAGTGAAGAAGTGGAAGAAAGGAAAAAACAAACAAACAAACAAACAAACAAAAAGCAAGTGATGCAAAGGCAATCAATCACTCACAACCTCCCATGAGTAGACTGATGCCCAGCCAGTTCCTGAGCACAAGATTGCTAATCTCCCTAAACCCCCTCTTCTCTGTTCTGTTACTGAGCATGACATTATATGATATGGAACATCTCTTTAATCAGTCTAGGTCACCTGCCTGGCAGTGTCCACTCCCAACCTCTCGCCCAGCCGCAGCAAACACCCTGGTGGGCAGAGTGAGAAATGGAGAAGGCCTTCAGGCTGTGCAAGCACTGCTCAGCTACAGCTAAAACACTGGTGTTATCAACACTGTGTTGATAACAAACCTAAAATACACCACCTTACAGGCTGCTCTAAAGAAAATTAACTCCCCCCCAGCCAGACCCAGTACAGCATTTTATGAGCATTTTACAAAAAAGGAACTAACAGTGTGCGGTGCAGTCCACAGGTCCTGGAGGTTACTCATTTGTGCACAGATAACCGAGACAAAGGATATCTAAATACTGTCTGGAAGAAAAAGCAAAGTCAAGCCACAATCAAAGAACTATTTTGGCCATTATATCAACCACAATGCCTTAGGTAGGAACTTCTAGAACTTCTCCTTTATGAATGATGACTTCCCCTCTAATTTTTTTTAATGATTTAATGACATATCCAAAACCAACTGAAATAGTTTTTAATCAGTGTGCTTCACTGATTAAAAGTTCAGCTCAGCAAAAGAAGAATCAAGCTTCTAAAAGATTCATAAAACAATGACAGTCAAATTGGAAGACATACATATGAAAAAAACCCCACAACCTTTCAAAAAGTGGAAAAACAAGAGAGAGTCTTAAAATTATTTGAAAAAATTTTGGAAGAGACCAAATCAATTACTACAAGGCAAAGGGAGGTCTCTGAAGAAGTGAGCACAACACACACCTGAACATTCCTGGATTTTCCAGAAATTAGGGAAGAAAAGCAAAAATCTGAGTGTACTGTCACATCTGAAGACCACCAAAGAAGAACAACAAAATCTCGTTACATCTTTACAAAGGATATGCAGTAACCTGCTTATATGTAGTAATATAGAAAAAATTGCCTTTTTTTCCCCCCCGCCATAGGCTAAATCTAATATTTCCTGCCAGCTTCTCTAGCTCCAGCTCAGTGCAACCTTCTTCATTTTTTAGATGTTGTTTTCACCCCTAAAAGTATGAGTCACTGCAATGGGTGTTTCGGAAATATTAAGATGATATAAACACAGTCAGTACCTCACTTGTGTAAAAAGGAGATATTTGGTGTGATTTTTTTGCAAATTACGTTCTTCCTTTTTGCAAAGTAGAGGAATGAAACTGAAGTAATGATGAAAGTAACCGCATCCTCTTGGAAACATATTTCTAAATTATATAAAGTAAAAGAAAAAAAATGGGAGAGGCCTTCATAAGGCCGCAAGATTAGTCAACTGACAGGAGGGCTGGAATTCTGGCTAGCAATAAAACTAAAAACATCAAAGTTGCGTAATCTGCTTTTCTTCGGTAAACCAGTTCAAGACTGGCAACTCCCTAAAATCCTATGAAATAATGTCTGAAGTATAAACTGATGTTGAAAAAAAAAAGTGGATTTGCATAACTTATAAAATGGAAGATTATCATACTGAAAAAAAAATTACTAATTGAAAAGAATGTCTATAAAAGCAACTTGCTCATCTAGACAAAAATCCATAATGCCCAGAAAATGAAGACAGGCATAATTAAGTAGAATTCAGTAGTATACTCATTAGCAAAGGACGCAAAAGGAAATAAAAAACCCTACACTCTAAGAGCATACGTACTCATACCCAGTTGATTACAATCTGAGACAGATACTGAATATTACAATATTCTGGTATCCTTGCTGAAAAACTACAAAAACTGATACAGTTTAATATTTTAGTAATCCAGGAGGCTAATCCCTACATACTTGCATTTTTCTCCAGTCCAGCTTTTGCCTTTCTTAATTCTTGGCTGCATCTATACCACTGGCTCAGAAAACCATGAAAGGCAAATATGTTTTTCTACCACCAGGACGAGTACAAGGACTTTTAACTGAGGATAAATCAACAGCTCTCACAGCTCCCCTGATGCAAGCTGTTCTTCCATGCAGGTGACAAGATTTAAAAGTAAACAAAAGGGAAAAAAATTGAAGTATTTTGAATAGAGACTGTCACAGATACTGTGAGAGAGACCACACAGGTCTCAGCTTAAGTTTGGTACTTCGGCAAGGATTTCAACATATTTAAAGTATTTTGCTTTGTTTGCCTCATCTTAATGCAGCCACACTCCTAGTTCATTGAAGAAAAAAAGCCACCTGAAAGAAGTTCTGATACAATAGATTAGAGCCTAGCATTTTCAGTTATTTGAGGAAATAAAATGGGTTTGTTTTTGAATTTGTTCAATTTGTTCAGTTGGAAAGGAAAGGAGGAAGAGAAGAAAAGGAGGAAGAGGAGGAAGAGAAGAAGGAGGAAGAGGAGGAAAAAAAGAAAAGGAGGAAAAAAAGAAAAGGAAAAAGCCACAAGCTAGAGCCACAAAGATTTCCTTATTGACTAGACTCGTGCTGAGAAGATACTGAAATAGCGTCTGTTCTCAGGCATGCTTCTAGCACAATTCTGCTCTACATGCTAACAAGGAGGGGGAAAAACATATTGCATATTTTGCTTTGCTTCAAATCATTATGTGTGTGTCTTACCAGGTTACAGTGTAGAGGACAGATGGAAAAAAAATAGCGTCATGCCAAAATACTTTGTTCTACAACCACTTTTGTGTCATGTGATAGAAAAAAACACAATTCTGATAAAAATATTGGAAGACTTCCCAGTATACAGAACCAAACATAGACAAAGTGGAGAATCAACATATCCAACAACATATTTGTGAATAGATTTCACAGTAGATACAAACTAACTTCAGAATAAATAAAATAAGCCATGATTCCTACAACACAGTTGGCTGACTGTCAAAGAGACCCTAAGAGATGGCACTGCTTCCAATTACACCCCTCATGGTAACCTCCATCCTAGCAATCAGAAGATATAGCTGCTGCAGGACCATCTGCAGAAGGGAAAGCAAAACCAAAAGCACATACAAATTGAAAAACACAAGGAGAGAAGTTATGGCACAATTGTCATCATTCCAGAAAAAAAAAAATTAAAAACTCCTTTGTAATCATTACAATTTTTTGTACAAACAGTGATCCAGCATAAAAAGGTCTATTTTAAGCTCCATATGCAGCACTGCTTACATATCAAATTTTGCAAAATCTTCCATCAAACAATTTTATCACAATGCACTTAAATTAGGACAGAATTTGGACCACGAGAAGTCTTCTGTTGAATATGAGCAGTGGCATTCAAGCCACGTGGCTTGAAATGGACATTTGCTGTCACAGTATCTGAACAAAAATGGCTCTCTCTTTTGCTTTGGCTTCTCTTGCTGTAGTCCTGAACCACTCCAAAGGTGATGGAGTGCACACTTGTCTCTGCTCTGTAGCTCCTACAGTAACTTTTAAAGGTTGTGTAACCTTAGAATAGAACAGTTATGGGAACTGTAGAAACAGAGAGAAATACAATTTTGCACTAAATTACAGAAAATTTCTGAAGTTTAAAAATACATGCTTGTAAAAATAACAGATTGCTAAATCACTGTAATTGTGTGCTTTGTGCAGCCCAAGTGAAAAATCGTACTGTTAAAGGCATACATCACCAACATTTCCAGGAAAACAGAAGTCTGTGTTATGTTCTTATGTCCACAGCTACACTCAATTTTGACGGATATACTGACAACATCAAAGTCCATTACACAACCAATGCCACCTATCTGGAGTAGATTTGTGCCTTATTAAATATTCTAGGAAAAACAAAAAGTACTTAAACAAGACCTAACTCTAACCTATCAGTTAGCTAAATCTAACCTATTAGCTGTGTTATACCAACCTGGAATAAATTTTGGCAGACAGAACTAACTTGACTACAGTACCACAAACACGTTACTGTGATAGCATCTCCAAAGAGCAAGTAACCCTACCAGAAGATGACTACATCAGTCTACTTTTCAGAGGGTTCCACACAAGACTTGGTCAGAAGCCACTTACAAGCCACAAAGAAAACTCCAAAAAATTACAAAGAACTTTGAGGCAAGCATTAAATTATATATATTATATACACACACACACACACACACACGTGAATATTCTATTCATTAAAAACATTATGCAACTTGAAAGTGCAACTGAGGTGCAAAGGCCACAAGCAGCTTTGGAGAAATGTGTGTTCAACAATAGTCTTATACTACTGAGTATTGTACTTCCAGTACATCTGAAGAACGTAAAATAAAATGTGAATTATTATTATTTTATAAGGAGGACAACTTCCCCCTTCACCTGCTTCTTGGATTTTACAGCAATTGTCAAGCTGATTGATACCTGATGCATGACTCAATACCCCGCAGCATCTTTAATTCAGCTTGCTTTTTCTTGCCCCCTTTCTCTCAGTTCCCAAGGAGCTAGAGGAAACTGTTTTGCCAGAGTCAGATACCTTTCAAAACATTGCTAGTTAGCAGCATTGAGGAAGATTCCTTTTTCCACTCACTCCTTATGCTCTACCTGATAAGGCAGTACAGGAGAATCATGAGTTTTTACATTCCTGCTTGGTATTCAGACAGAAGTAATTATTCGTTTTCACTAGATACCAGTGGACCACAGTCATTAATATCTACTCAGTCCATTGAAAAAAAAAAATAGTAGTAGTACCTTTATGCCCCAACGTTACCAGAATTAGTTGAGGCAGAACAGCTTAGGGGAGTAAGATTAACAATTTTCTTCTTACTGTTGACATTCCTGACTTTGAGAGCATTGTTTATGGAAAAGCAAGTGGCATATCCATAAAAAACCAAAAAGTTACATAATAAAGGAGAGGAACTCTTTGTCAAAATGGAAGTTGGCAAATGCTTGATGTTCTACTACTACATATGAGTTTGACAGAATTTAGTCTTCAAGTTCCGAGTGACCCACATTAATTTATGTGAGTCTCTGTGTCACCAATTCCAAGGAAATTGCAAAAACAAGTTTGAGTTACCTAGTAATGAGTCTAAAAACTAACAATATTACAATAATCACTGATGTCCAATGTCATCTCTGCTGTTGTTTGAACCTGTGAGTGGTAGAGAGCTGCTAAGGAAGGTAACGCTCAGTTTCTCAAATTTTTTTTTCTTTCTTTTTTTTTTTTTTTAAATGGTTGCAGTTGCTGTAAGATCTCCCTGGGCAAAACCATCAACTAGCTTTTCCTGTCTTCTTGGATTTTTGTGATGATACCATCTACTTTGTCATAGCAGAAGCATTCATCTAGGACAGTGACTACAGGCTATTTCTTGCATACTACCCTGGTTTGCAGCCAACATTTCACAAGGTCATTGCACACAAAGTTTTACTAAGCTACGGAAGCCCTCAGGTACAAAATCATACAGAGATTACCTCTTGTCCTTCCCTTTTTTGTGGAATACCTGCAAATATAGCGACTGGGATTAATTTCTAGCAATGCAAGAATACCTATTTTCAGTTGAAATAACTTGATTGCCCAAGTATTTCCCTCACAGAGGGTAAAACCATAAATCCTGAGTTTTACCCATTTACCTACAGAGTACCTTGTTTAGAGATATATGTCTACATTTAGATGAATCAGTATGATATCCATGTAAACATCCCATTTAATTTAAATGGTTCTCGAGCAATATTATCTTTCACTTGTAAGGAGAACTCCTCCGAGCTAACAATGTTGCTGTCATCCTCTTCAGACTTGCTGTGCGCTTATCACCTCAACTGCAGCAGAGCAACACCATCCTGCCACAAGTGCTGAGCGTTGTTTTGGCTTGCACTGCCCTACCCTCTGCCCTTGATCCTGCACTCCCTCTTCTGATGTCCCTCCACCACACGTCTCCTGCTGTAGCGTTCCACATTCCTCCTCTTGGAGAAGTCTAGATTTTCTATAAACACATGGGTTACGGTCATACATTTCTGGTCTGGATTGAGCAACTTCCTTTACTTAGCAAAGTTAATTCACCTTTGTCAAATGCAGAGACTGCCAGGAGACCTGGGACTGAGTCCTTTGCACCAGACCTAATCACTTATAAGGATGCCACTGGCCACCCAAAGCTTGCAAACTTCTCTCGCTCCCCCTTCCTCCCTCCCTCTCACCTTTGGTGGGTTTTGAGAGTACAAAAAGGATAGCGAAGACATGGCCTGGTCTATCTCGCATGGTGCCAGTCTGGGAGAACTGCAATACTTCTTGAATTCCTGTGTGACAGGCAGTTTTACAACTAGACTCCTCTGCCTGACTGAAAGCAAGTAAAAATAAAGATGTTGAGTGCTTTCAAACAAATTACTGTCAAAAATAGCAATCTTTTACTGTCTTCATTTTTTACTGGCACCCATTGCTTGGGGATATTGAGCCAACTTAAATTCTCCAAATTGCCTTCCTTTTTGCCTGAGGCTCAACTCTTATTGGGCTTTTACATGTCCCATCTTTCCATTTCTGGTACTGTCATAGTTTATTTATCATCCCATATTGTCCCTTGCCCCATCTGTAGATCAATAATCATGCCTCATTGAAGAAGCCTCATCAGGGATCCACTTCACCCAATGCCTCCACTTAAGACATCTCCGAGAAAACTGTGCAGATAACCACAAGAAATGTTTATCTCCATGCAGCTCTGGAGAGCACCCCCATAATTTTAGACAGTAATTAAAAAGATCTAAAATAAAAAGATTCAGATAAATATCTTAATAAACAGATATTGTGGTAGTCTCTGCGTAACTTCATAGTCTCTTATCATTAAGAATACAATCACTCAAGTAGCACAGATATTCCAAAACTGAATTATAAATGAGGCTGCTACATTACCTAAGATCATATTATATTTTATAGTCTCCCCCATGCTCTAGAAATAGTCAGATGTTGGCGCTAGTAGCCTCTGCAATAAAAAAATGCATTTGTAGCTGCTTGCTGTAGAATAAGAGAAAAGTTGTCAGAGGACCCTGGATAAGGCAGAAGTATGATTAGAGCTTCCTAGATACTCTCCTTATAGACTGTTCCCCAAAGATGACAGAAAGGCTTTTAATCTCCAAAAAGCGAGGATTTATTACAAGTTTATTGCAACTAGAATAATTAGAATAATTAAATTCTTCAGTAAAGGAAAGTCAAAGTGACCGAGTGGGACAGAATA
This sequence comes from Chauna torquata, assembly GCA_013399475.1. NCBI lineage: Eukaryota > Metazoa > Chordata > Aves > Anseriformes > Anhimidae > Chauna > Chauna torquata. Next base: position 144,480 of record VXAL01005372.1, on the reverse strand, counting down.
TACATATAAGACAATAAAAGCAAGCATCTCCCTACCCACTGCATGTCTTCAGGTGTGTTTTGCTTCTAGACTACGTCCCTGTTAATCTAAGTGTCTTTTCTCTGTTGCAGCAAAGTGCAATTTCTCTGGTCCCCAAGACATCTCTTTCCATCAGCTGTAGGTCTGCTTCTTGCTCCTCTCAGCTCTCCCCGCTGTGCTGTAAAGCTCACCGTACTCTTTCCTTGCCCGCCCTACCTCGCAGCCGTCTCTTCTCCAAGAAGGCTCGTCTCCACTGAGTCTGCCCCTGTCTTCTTAATGCAACATGACACAAATCAAGAAGAGCAAATACTGTACATCATACAAGGTAAGACATTTTAGGTTAAGTACTTAAGACAGGTCTAATCAACCACCAGCTGACCCTGAGACTGTGCTTCATCTGAGTCTGCCATCAACTGTTTTTTTAAATGCTCATAACCTTCCTTCCTTCCTCTGCACAACAAATTGATACATACTGCAGCCTACATTTTGTCATTAGCATGTCTTCAGCATGGTATTTCAACTGCAAACTTTTGCTGAGCATCATCCACAGTAATTCATTCTCAAACAGAGACTGCAGTGACTCAGAACTCAAAGCCAAAGCAGCACCTGTTCAGTATTTCGGTATGTTTATCCTTGAATGCACCATACGGGTTGCTATACCGTAGATGAGACTCCACATGCAAATCAAAAAATAAAATTTGTATAATAGTTGACTTGCTTGCTAAATTCAGTTATTTTAAATATTTTATTGTAATTTAGTGTTCAGAAAGCTGTTTAGCTGTTTAGAAAATCAAGTCGCGTGAACAGGCCAAAGAGTAAGGAGAGCACCAAGCCCTGCGGCACAGTTATTGCTCTGCTGCAGCAGCACAGAAAAAAACGTCCCAGGTAAGCAAAGCCCACTGGATACTGAGCCGTCTTTCCAAAACAAAGTCTAGTTTCTCATCTAATCTTGCCAGCAGAGACTCTGTGAAGGACCCAATTGCTTTCAGTTTTCCTTCTTTTCCTGAAACAACTCTCAACTTGATGTCTTAGGAGATGTCATGCTGCATCAACTCACAGGAAGGACAGCGCTAGAAAGTTAAACCCTGTTTTCTTTAAATAAGCCTTGTGAAAATATTTGTTCTTCAACTTCTCAGCCTGCAGGCAATGCATGGGGTACCTTGCTGAGTGAGAGGTTCAGCAAGGTGACTTGATCTTTAACCAAATGCTTCGGAAGATGCTGGAAAATCAGTGCAGCAGGTATCACAGGAGGAGCAAAGCAGTGGATAAAAGGATGCATTTCTAAACAAAAAACGCAACAAGTAACTTCTAGGGGCACAGCCAAACCCAGAAAATTGTTTAAGCAGATGAAAGCTGTGGGAAGTCTCCAAATGCTCAGAATTCTGGCTGGTTCTAATCAATATTATCATCACTCATTTCTGTAAACATTTGTTATTATGTATTTTGTTCAAGTGCAACCTTCTGTTCTCCTTTTAATCTCTCTCAAAGTGGGCAACGTTTCCAGTTTTGTTCACAGTGTTTTTGATTAACACGGTGCCATTGTTTACCCTATTTTAGAGGGGCAGAAAGTGGAGGGAAAAACTTTTCCCAACTCTTCCTTCTATAAAAAGCTGAATGCCATTTTGAAAATCAGCAAATCCCTTTTGCAAAAATGGACTGTATTTATTGTAGAAGATGAAAGATTCCCTCCTCATCTCCCTCCTCCAGGTGATTAGGAGTATCACATTTGCAAATGGCAATGCGGTTTGGAGCAATCCTACATATTTCACCAGATTTTGAAAACAGTGCTGAATGATTTGCATAACATCTAGAAAACAGCAAAATCTTCCAGAAAAGGAAAACATCAACTCAGCCCTTCAACTTACATACAGGGGCTTCAGATTCAAGTATTGGACTTTCTTCATCTTCCAAAAAGCTTTTTCTAAGAGACGTGGTTTTGGACCATATAATATAGGATACATCACAACTATAATGTTTTCTAATGCAGCCTGATAAATTGAAATCCATTTTTTTTGTTAATAGAAAAATAGACTTACAAGTCAAGACCAGCAAAACAGAGTGAAGGTAAAGGCATTTATTGATTCTATTCTAAGTGTGGGATAATCAGAAACATACTTGTTATAATAAATGTCTTCATAATAATTCAAATAACCAACACTTTGCTAGCCTATAAAAAGTTTTCCCCAGGTCATAAGGATGAAGGGTGCATATTTGATAGAGAGTGAGGTATTCACATCTCTAAACGTCAGCACTGTTTCAAGTTAGCTACTCTTCTGAAACAGCCATTATCCCCAAACCATAATTAGACAACTGTCCACAATTTTACTCTCTAGAGGGATTTTATAAATGCTTGACTTGAAAAACTGTGATTATTAAGAACAAAATGGGCAATTGTTTAATACATCATCTCCATCAGAGTGGACTACAAGATTCAAAAGGGCCTCCAGATATCAGGTCTTTATCTGTGACCCTTGGTCCATGGCTTCATTTTTTAACGTTCTTCAGAAAAAAATTCATTGATCTTCATCTGAGCTTTATCATCCCTCTTTGTGTTGCCAATTAGAGGCTAGCAGAATGCAGGTCCTATTTCCTAGATAAAACAAGCTCCCTCCCTTGCAGATCTCTAGGACTATTCCTATTTAACAATTAACAGAAATTAAGAGCAAGTGATCCTGAATACCTGGAAATAAAAATAGTGACATTGTATTAACGCCTTGTGAATTTAGTATATGCTGATCCACATAGTTCAGCTATTTCTATAGTGGTATTCTACTGCTACCACACACACACACACACTTTAAAGTGCTCAGCAAACAATTTCAATAATTTTTGCAATCAAATGGATGACAAATATAGAAAACACGAATGGGAATGAATGATTTCACTGTAATGTTGCCATAATCCATAGCACTATCATTGCTAGCACCAATACCTTCTCTCTGGTACTTTCTCATTGCACTCCTGCACTCTGATCTTCAGCAGCACAGTCTTATCTCTCGTGCCCTCATGCACAGCAGCTGGCCTCGCCTGCTCCTACACCTATACTCAAGGCACTACTACAGTTGCTAAAAAACTTTCTTTCGCAGCCCTCAACTGTCCAAGCAGTAACACCAGTCATCTCTTTCCCACCCCAAAAACCACTTCCATCTTTTTTTTTTTTTCCTGGAAAGTTGTGCCCTCTGAGATGAGAGGCTGCAAACACAGCAACATTGAAGAGACTCTGTACGAGATTTGCTCTCATCACCATGTTTCAAGATTATAAGAAGCTGGTGACATTTCTAGTTGAGTCATTGCTCCTTCCACATTCTGTCTCACTCCAGGAATACTCTTTGTTTTATGCTTGTGTTTCAGCAAGATCTTAAAGACAGAACTCATTTTTATTCATATGGACATTAGAGATTCTTAGCGACTTCTAAGATGTCCTCTGTCCAGTTTCATTTTCTTCCTCCATTTCACAGGGATTACTCGCCTCCTTTTCCTACACAGTAGTGTTACAGTGGCCTATGAGGGGGCAAGCCTTTTCATTTTAGTAAGACAAAGTTCCTTTTAGGAATGCTCTCTGTAGGCTGAAAAAGAGCACATCAGCTGTTTCTTCGGGACTTGAACAATCAGCATTCAAATTATCAAATTTAACAGACCAAGGAGTTAAAATTTCTAACTCATAGCTTTGCTATTGAAAATAACCAACTTCTGTTATTTCTTCCTCCACAGGGAAAAAGCCTCAGAAATAAACAAAAACTACCATCAATCCTAATGTTTTAAGCAGCTGAGAACAGCTTTTCTGGCCCTCCAGGCATCAGCTATGAACATTGCACTAATTAAAGCCAGTAGAGAAGGACTGCGGAGCTTCATCCTTATTCCTCAATCATCTGAGGCAGGCAGATATTTAAAAATCATACATCTGTTTTATATAACTCAATGAGTAAACGATATTCACAATACAATAAATCTATTGCTGATGGACATGCCTGATCAAGGGATGCAGGTCTGCACTATACCTTGTATGCCTCAATTTTTTTTAAACATCCATCAATCTCATTTCATGTTTCTTGCTATTAAAAAACAAGCTGCATGATTAGATTTTTATTTATCTTGAAATATTGTTACCATTCTCAAGCTTTACANTTTTTTTTAAGATTGAATTCCACAATTTGATCAACCCTACCATTTTGAAAGCTTTCTCAAAGAAACAGCCGGCCAAAACAAAAAGCTGCATTGTATCAAAATTACACATAGTCTAAAGCCCATTTCTGAAAATTTCATCTAAACTCCCAATAGATTTCAGGGATTCAGAATATTTACATAATTACCTTGTGTACTGCTTGACAAGTGATAGGAAATCACTTGTTATGATCAATTGTGTTCTGTCTCACATTTCCCTGCCCCTTCCTTCCTGCATCTTTTCTGTGTAGGATATTGAAGAGAATCTGTGTGGTACTTGCCAATAAATTACAGTTGTATTCTACTAAATTGTTGAGGTATATTCTTATCTGCCTTAACTACTTTAAAAATAATAAAAGTCAACCCAATACATGCATTGGAAGCATAAGGTGTGTGTGTGGGCGGGGGGGGTGCAAGGGGAAGATCTGCAAGAACACCAAAGTAGAGAGAACCAATTTATTGAACAGAGAAATCAATCTTGGTAAACTGATTACTCTTTCTGCAACACACACAGCTGGTGACATTTCTTGTTTTGCTGTAAAGTAGACATGATGAATGTCAAAACCTATTTCATAGCTTTGCTTTAGCAGCCACAGCACGTGTGAGCACAGCCGGATTCTTTGCATCTTTTAGATAGTCAGCAAGAATACTATAAGCTAATCCACATATTTCTTCAAACACTGTTTTAACAGACTTCATTGAGCTTTTCTGTTCTCCCCTGCTCTCCGCTACCCTTCCAGCCTTGCATTTACCTCTGTGCTCTCCACACAGTATCTTCTCTTTTGACTAGGGAAGTCACCATGCTTGTATGGAGACCACAAGGTCTAATGGAGAGACGCTGCTGCTGGACTTCAAGAAAGTCTGCCTTGACATTTACTTGGTTAGCGCTGATGAGTCACGGTGGTACAAACAATCTAATCTTGAAGCTGCCCAAGACTAACATTGAAATCCTTACTCTCAAACGTGACTTTGGGAACTGACGTCCTACCTGCTTTCTCTCAACATGGCACTAAGGTTCAGCCCCTAGCCCTGAATGCCTCCCAAGGATCCCACCTACATCTGAAGAAGGATCCTGAAGAAAGTTTTCACACGACTGTGTTCCCAGCTCAGGTATGCTCTGGCTGGCATTTCTGACCCCACGTCTGGAGAAGATGTGAATATACATCATCCACCTGTGTGTACCAACTCCTTTGCAATGAAACAGCTATGAAAGCAGGGAGTAAGTGTCACACTCCAATAGCTGTTCTCTTTTCTCCTCTTCCTCCAAGCCACTAAACACAGCTAGAAATCATCCATAGGCAGCATTGGATTTTACAAGGTACGTATGGTCATTTTCAGCTCCCCACAGAAGTTAATATAAAGTGCCAGACATCAGACATGCCATAGTTCACAAACCTTCTACCTTTTAAGTGACGAGAATTTCAATCAGTGTGATAAGCCTTTCATAGCTTTATTTTTTTTTTTTTAAAGAGGGCTTTAATATAAAAGTGCCCGCTGCAATCTCTTGCATTTAAATCAGCAGTAGATGACTGTAGCAATCTCCTGTTTAAATTATTTTTGCATACAGCAGACAAAGAAAGATGCATGCAGGCCCTTCTTGCTTGCAACGAATGGAAGTCAATGTTCTCAGCACTGGGTCTAACCCCCACCATTGAAACAGAAAAGCAAGAGATATTTGTATGAAAAACTAATCTTTTTAACAAATGTTGACCCTTTGTAAACATTTTCATTATGAACTCAGAAGTCTTGGCAACTCAAACTCTTTATGTAAATAACTAGAACGGAATTTTGGTTAACAATTGATCCCAAAATGACTGCAAACGTTTCCTCAGGTTGTACTTGCTTCCATAAAGCTGCTTGCAGCTGGAGCGATTTCCATAAGCACTAAGAATGCATGCTCCTGGTAGGCTTCAAATGGAGATGCTAATAACTGCATTTAGGAAAACCACAGCCTTCATTTACTGCACCTAACATAGAAAAGATGTTAGCGAGGTGTACTTATGATATATCCAGTTCATTAAGTAGGTGTCTAAATGGGAACACAATTTGCCAGATCAAGATCGTTACATGTTAGTCTTGCAGTTTAACTTCTAACAAAGACAATTTTGTTAAAGCCTGTCAGAAAGCAGATTTCACAAGCCATTCGCAGTTCTTGAGAAAGATTTTTTTCTCTCTAACAGGCCAAAACTTGGCCAGCAACTAGAGGCAGAAGAGTCAGTGAGGCTGTTTTTACTTATGTCTGGCCTGGGAGAGAGATTGCCTCCCAAGAGGAAGCACTGCAGTGGAAGAAGGGTGTTGCTATTCGGATCGGTAGCATGAAAGGGTTGCTGAGTGCATAAGCCATCAAACACCAGAGGAGAAACCGACAGCAGTGCCTGGACAGGAAACAACGTAGGCCTGCTTAGTGTACATCCAAATATAGTCAACAAAACAAAGCCAAAAATCAGCAAAGGAGCTACTCTAATCCCAAAATATAAAAGAAATAAAAGAGAGAATGAAATCCACTGTGCTTCGCTACCTTTCAATAACCTGCAAAACTACTATATTGAAAGCGGTAAGGACAAGCAATATAGAGGAGCCTTTTCTGTAAGAGACAATACATTCAAGCGGTTGTCAACAAAGCCAATATTATTGCTATTATTAATCAATAGCCTTTCGGGAAGACCTATTTTCTTTTTAAGAGTTCTTGCACACAACTGACAACAGCACAACACTAAAGGTATAAGCTCTGTTTAAATGTGTCACATGCCAGTTACACAAATCAACAGATTCTCAGTGTATTACATTATCATACAATACGGACTTGGACAAATCTTCTAAATTAAGATAGAAAAAATAGATTAAGTCCCCATTCCACTGAACAGTTCTGGTAAACTAAAGGAAAAAAAAATCAACCACAAAACCCATTATTTTTTCTTAAATTACAACTAAAGAATTTTACAGTTTTAAAACTCATGGCAAACTAAAAAGATCAGGAACAGTGATGAAAATGTCAATGTGTTCTTCAGAGAAACTGATGGAAATATCCAGCTGGATGTAAGAAACTTGCACCATGAGCACAGCCAAGCAGTGGGATGAGCTAGGCTGAGAGGTCGTGCAGTTTCCCTCCTCGGAGGTTTTCAAGACCCAACCAGACAAAGCCCCAAGCAGCCTGGCTGACCCCATGGCTGACCCTGCTTTGAGCAGGAGGTTGGACCTCCTGAAGTTCCTTCCAGCTTGAATTATCCTATGATCCTATGCAGGGAGGGGAGGAAGAAAAAAAAAAAGAAAAAAAGGGATTGCCTTTCTGACTTCATTAAAGCTAGATTTTTCACTTTGCATTTAATTCAGTCCAATTAAAAATATAAAAGCTTAAAAATAAGCTGCTATTCAGCTTTCCATTTCTAATAATTTCAGCAGAACATGAATAGCAGGAACCCTGTGCATCTCTTTAGTAAAGAGCAGTTGAAAGCCACAAGCAATAGAAGTCACTCCAGACATAATATTTTACCTAGAAACAGCATATTTCCTTTTTTTTCAGCATGTCACTTCCAGTTCTATAGTTCTTGGCAGTATGACTTAACTGTAGACTTGTAAAGGAAGTCAGACTTGTATTAAACGTGCGTGCGCGAGGCGGGGGGGGACAACATCACTTGCCCACTCTTCTTACTGAGTAAAGGTACATAAGTCTTCTGACTTCCCTGTTTTATTTAAAAAGCAAAGTTTGGAAGCCTGCTGAATGTCAATACTGTGATGCATTACACTGACATTTATCTTCCCAAGATTGCAGATACACTGATACAGTAAGACCTGAAGGTGATATTTTTCATCTCTGCTGCAAGGTGAATTGTGGAATACCAGGAATATGAATTAAAAGATACACCTAGCTCTTGCTGAACAAAGAAATGAAAAATACTGTTTTAGCTGTGCAGAGAAGCTGCCTTTGCATTTTCATTTTCTCTAATTTGTTGTGAATTTAAACCTCTGCCTGATAGATGGTAGATGTTTGGTAATTTTTCTAGCCACTGTTTGAGAGTAAGATGGATACATTTCTACAACCAGTTTACTTCTCCCCTACACGTTTGTCCTTTCTGTGTGCCAACACAAGCACCTTTACACCTGCACGCTGAGCTGCATCAAGGACGCCCCGAAGCAAGCCATGCGGGCAGAGCCAAATGAATTTGGCATCTGCAAGCAGGGTGAACACCAGTGCTGAGCTAGTTCAAAACACGAGCATGAAAAAAAGCTGCTGGGGAAGCTGAAAAACCACAGACAAGAGCCCCCTAGTAGCAAAATGCACAAAACGCTAGAGTTATTTCTAGCCACCCTCAAAGCCCTCCTCAAGACCTTCCAAGGGCACTCAGGAGAAAAATTACCTCCAGGTTGGCATGAGAGCAGCTGATAGGCTCAATATAGGGTTTTGTTGTTGCCATTTTTGTTGTTGTTGTTGTTTGTTTGTTTTGCTTATTTATTTTAGTTAAAAGGTGCAAGAGTGCCTTTCTCTCTCTCTCTCTCTAAACAGTTCTTCTCCCCTGCAGAAGACTCCCTTGCTGTGCTGAGGAATTGGACACACAGAAACAGACACTCATGGTGCATTAAGAGCATCAGAAAAAAATGCAGGCTTGCCCAGTCATGTAGTTTTCTGGGTTACCTCCACATCCAGGCCCTATCTCAGTCATAGAAACCAGAAATAACTCAAGGATTCCTGTGCAGGGAAAGCCCATAACAGTAAAACACTTTGCTTCGGGTGGTCTGAGCCATGCTTGCTGTTCACCTTTCCAAGACGCGCCCCGGAGTGTTCTTCCAGTGTTTTCAACGGTACATGGCAATGGTAATGCAGGAACAATTTTGCTCTAAACACCAATCTCCCTTTTCTTTTAACTCTTCTAAAACAAAGTGTGCTTAAAGGAAGTGAATCTTTTCATTTTATTACAGAACGATGGAGAGAGCTGCATGTTCTTAAATTCAGGGAGGAAGGAAGATGCATATAGGCAGCAGTTGCCCCTGCACTGTGTGAAGGCACTCTTTCAGGAAAACGACAAGTGTCAATGGAGTTCTCCTTATAAAAAAAAGTCACTTTTCACAGCATTATGATTTAAACATGTTATTCTAAATCTCCAGTACTACGCTTTTCTTGCGAAATGCACCCAAGTGTCAGGCAGAACTCCCTTCCACATACGATAAAGAATTAAACAAAATTAGCAAGTATTTTTTCAATCTTGTATCCAATCTTTCACACCACTACAGCTAGATAAGAGAGGGTATTAAGGAACATGCCAATCTAGTACTAAAAAAAAAAAGAAAACTTTAAAAGCAAAACATACATAAATGTTACAAAAAAACAACCCACCTCTCACTTAAAAAAAAAAAGCTTCCAGCAATTTCACATACATCGAAGTTTTAATGATATAAACACTAACTGAGAAGAACAAAGCATTTTTGTCACGTTGACATGCAATTTCCCATTCACACATACCATCCAATAACATAGGGCTGGAGTTAGTTCGCAAAATGTATGAAGGGAAAGAAACACTGCAGAGCTTCTTGTGCACTAGGACAAAGTCAGTACTGGTTATAAAACATTGGAGTTACTATAACAGGTCTTTTTCGTACACTAAGGTTTCTTTGAGTTCTACAGCTGATGCAGTACAGAAACAGTTAAGTAACGTTAATGTTGCACAAAATTAACAAATGCATGCAGGGCAGAAAATGGACTTCATAGTAGAAAGTTGTTGGGGTTTGGTGCTAAAATACAAACAGGACTCTCAGAATACATACAGCTTTGAAGACTTCCACTTGTAAAGGTGAAGTGACTTACAGAAAGTCAACTACATACAGCTACAGACATGAATATTTAACCAATTCAGCTGCAAGACACTGATTTTGTACCTGAAACCTTAACTTTCCCATAAGTAAAACTGGGCTTAAAAATAAATGCCCATGCAGTTTAGTAAATGTGTAAAAGTATTTTTGCTCTGGACTTAGCAAACTCAGGCTTGGGAATGGAAAAAAGGAAGATAAGATACAATTATTTCAGATACTTGAAAGCATTCTCACTGATGAACATTTTAAGGCATCAGAGTCAAGACTATTTAGTTAAGCTATTAAAATGTATTTTTAAAGCATCGACCTAAAAAGTATAATGAATTCTGTTCGGAACATTATGCCTTTGGTAATACTAAAAAGTACATTATAGTTGTTAGATAAACCAAATTAATAGATAAAAGTTCTGTTTCTTAGAAATTAACAGCTGTGAATCATTCCAGAAAATCAGGATTGCTGGGATTAAACTGCAAACTGTATTTTGACAAGTTCTCAATAACAGACTGAATTCTTGCAAATATCATGCAAGATGAAACCTGTTCAAAAACCTGCTCAAGCCATCTCTCCTTTGCAGTAACACCAATTGGCAAAGGCTATCAGTGGGAACTTTGGTGCTTAGCATTTAAGGCTGTAAAGACTTCTGTAATCCTAGACTTGAGTTATAGAGTTCATAGAGAAACCATTTTATTCATAAAAACATTAGCATTTTATATCCTGTGATAAACCTATTAGAAGATAGGCTGGCCAAGCTACTACAGAGGATAAAAATCAAGAGAAATATTCAAGAGAAATATTCTAATCATTTGTCTTTCTTCCTCACTTCCAGATATTCATATCACTTAACATCTTACTGCAACCCAGGAAAACTCTTAAGTTGCTGAACAGTGTGTCAGGAGAGTAAGTCTAATTAACTCCCCAAA
>VXAL01005372.1:22150-105989 GCA_013399475.1 Chauna torquata | reverse complement strand
TTTTTTTTTTTTTTTTTTTTAATATTAATAATATGGATACCAACAAATTATTTTCCCAGGGTTCATGTTCTGCTTTGGACTGTGAATTTCAAGTCAGAAAATAACTAGCCAAAACTTTGTTATTGCTGCATGAAATGACGTCAATGACAAGACCATGTCTCTTGGCTTTAGTAAAATTAACCTCCAACAAGACAAATAGACTTGGAAAATAAAATGGGTAGGGAAGGAGAGTTTTTCAGAGCCTGCACTTCTAAAGAGGATGCTTTCAGGCTCCAGCCATTCTGCTGTCTCCCATCTAGGTCTGGGAAGCAAAAATGTTGCCAGCCCTCCAATTAAAAAGCACCCAGCCAGGTCCACTCTGGGAGCCCTTCTACACTTAACCACCTTCCCTGTGAGGTGCGAGCCTGTGCTTCGGTGTGCCTGGGGACGCGTACCGTACGAGGCTGCCACCTCCATGCCCCACGAGGCTGCCGCTGCCATCCCCGGAGCAGACCGGGTGCCTCCAGGGAGCCCCGGCACGCGCGCTTGGCTTGGGCAGACCCCGTCCCTTCTCTGCAGGGGACGGTGTAACGCCACCTTCCCTGTTAAGCACAACGCATTCTTCTTTTAGCTAGGGCAGAAAACACTTTTTTTTTTTTTTTTTTTTTAAAGAAATCTTCACTTTTTAAAGAAGCTGACTGTGCAGGCAGTGCACCCCCATGCCTCAGCTGCTTAGACCAAAGAGCCTTCTTTTGCTCAAACCAAGCAAACATCAGTCGTCCTTCTGACGCGTAACATCGAACCACGCAACCGTTTCCTCTCCTCATTCTCTGCCAGCTCCATCTTGCTGGATGGAAGCCAGGCCTCCAGCAGTATTCTCCTGGAAACTGGTGTTTTATTAAGGAGCGGCTGACGCCTTGGCCGCACGGGGTGAGCAGCGGCAGCGCGTGGTCAGCTTCACAAGCAGACCGTGCACTGCAGAGCCCAGGCGCCTGTGCTGGGGTTGGGGTTTGTTCGTGGGAGAGTCTCCGCGTGAGTGAGCCAATGTCTGGTCCCGGCACACAGCCGCTAACAAAGTGTAAAGAGAGGTCTGCAGCCTACTTGTGGTACCAGATGCACTCCAACAACATCGGTGCAAAACTGCCTTGTGCCAGTTGGCTCTGCTTGCGCGACACAGACGGACCCAGAGGACACGAGAGGTGTCCCAGCGGCTCTTCATGACCTGGGCTCTTCCCCTCCCTCCCAGCACCCTGCCACCTCCCGTCACGTGTCATTACCTGCATCTGACCTATGGAAAAAGAGTCAGCAGATGGTGGGGGGAGGTTTTTTTTTTTCCTTTTCCACCAGATGATCAATGAGCTCATGGACTTTTATTTTATTTTGAGAGCCAGAGAGAGAGAAAGAGAAGGAATAAGATCCATTCTCAGTGAAAACATTCTTGTTTTATAAATGGTCTAAGACCACTAAATTAACACATGCAAAGAGGTTAGGCTTTCTACCTTGCTTAAAAATGGAGCGCTCACAAGCTTATACTGTTAAACCTTTCCAGAAAAGTGAATAAAGGCTGTCGTCTGCTTTAAATAAGAAAATAAATAAATAAAACATAAGTGAAAGAGCCCACAAAAAAACTAAGCATACCTTACAGTCCATGTGCTATAAAACCCTCAGATCTAGGTCACAACTACTTTTGGAAGAATTTAAACTCAAAGAAATGATATGATCAAATTCCAAGCCTTTTACTTAAAGAAAATTACTTAATGCACAAATGAAAACCTTAACTTGAAAACAAAGCTGTAAGCTTTAAACATACACACAAAAAAAGTCAAACTGCTGTTAAATTGTCTGTAAATTGCTGCTCTTCTGGGTAGAGTAAATATTTTGTGATACATTATTGCCTCTTCATCTGAAATGCAAACTGTTCTCTTTATTACTGGTATAACACTTACGCTTTTTTAAAAAATGAGCTGCAGCATTTGCATATGCCAACCACTGTGATCAGACACCAAGTAAAGAATATTGTGGAAGACAAATAGCAGAAAATGTTTAGTTCACCTTGCTTCAAATATGCACTTTATATGGGAAAAAATTACTCTAGGTTTACCTTTATGGAAGCTCTCAAGAGAATGGAAAATATTATAGACCTTATTCACGGCTAGACTCTCCCTGACTTCTTCACATTCTTACTGGCAATCCTGTCCTGAGAATTAGCACAGCTTCAGCCTTTTAAGAGCGATCTATCTGAAGAAGATCTCAGTAAGTGGTCAGATGAAAGACTGATGAAAGAGGAACGCTTCTTGCACAGAACAAAAGCTCAGCAACATCTCTGATACCAAAAGCAGATAGTTCAAAGGACATGACATTTCTGCTTTTTGCTTTTCATTTACCAGTACTTCCTAAAATGAGGTGTGCTCTTCTGGTACTTTGCATTTCTTAACACGAAAGTTATTTCAGAAAGATGGAAGAGGCAGGAAGTTGTACTCAAAGCTTTTAATAACATAGTAAACTCTCCTCTAATTACACCAAAAAAGTTACATAAGAAATGTTTGCTAACCTGCCAGACCATATCACATTTTTCCAGATCTGCTGCCAGGTAACACACACAAAACTACCTGTTTTCCACCCACTGTGGCTCACCTAGGCCATGCTGCGTTGCCTATCAGCCTCAGATGCTGCTGATGTTGCCTATACTGCAAGAAAAGTGTCTTTTCCTTATCTTTGCAGAAATGGCAGAGCAGTGACACAAATAGCACTGGGCACGCTGACAGCCGGCTGGGACGGGCAGCAATGCCATTTTGCATTTGCTCAGCAAAGCACGTTGCACCATCGTCCTTGCCAGGCGGCCAGCATGCAGATATGGCAGGCTGAAACTTCCTGAGCTGTTGCCTTGACAAGCGGGTTAGACCTCCCAAAAGGGCAGGGCCACAGATCTTAGGTTTGTAGCATGCTATTTAGAAGAAATAAGTTGAAACCAGTAAATGCTGCTTGCCATGGATTTTTATACTCCTTTATCCGTGGTTATTCAAGGCTTGTGTGACAATCAGCTAGTATCCCTTACTGGTACCACCTTCATAAGCTCTTAGCAACAAAAACATTTGCTTTCTCAGTGGATCACATTGCAATTTCATCTTCCCACCCTTCCCTGTCTCCCTGTGTTTCCCTCCCAACCTAGCTATTATTTCACAAATAGGTAGTTCTTGCTCTCAGATCTAAGCACCAATGGCAAATGTCTCCATAAGCATGCTTACAGTGCTGACACTTGATCTGAAAACAACAAATAATTTTGTCACCGACCTGATTTTGGGTTGGTGTGGTCTCCTTTCAATTGCACGTCCCAGTACTCGGAGATTCAAGGACACATCTTCTCTGAAGGCTGCAAAGGCAGATTTCTTGGCGTGAAGGTTGTGGAGCCACAGCTGATCACTAATCAGGAGGTACAAGCAGGAGCCCCTGAAGCAAAACAGCTCGAAAAATAAAAGTGAGACTGTAAAAGCTTTATATACCCTTTGGGATGGTCTGTGGAGGAGTGGGATTGGTGAGGAGCTGGGTGATATGGGATTGCTCAGGTGGCATCAGTTACCCCTGGCTGCAGCCTCCTGTCCCGGTGGTACTGCTGGTGCCAGCATGGACCCTCCTGGGTCACCTGAAGCCCATGGGGTAGGTTAAGGAGGTGCTTTTGTGTGTGTGTGTGTGTGGGGGGGTCACCCACTGATCATTGACTCCGTGCTCTCAATTCAGGTTCTGGGAAGAGGAGGACAACCAAGTAATCCAGATGCAGTATCCATCTTCTGGTCTCGTTCTGGCAGTAGCTACCAAGCCAGGCACTCTGACAAAGGGCTGCCAGTTACTAGCGTGAAGGTAGCACTGCTGGGGTTAGAGACCCTGGCTGTGCTTTCTTGGTTCTTCCTGTTTGTCCGCATGCTTGTTGAGAATTACTTTCCTTCTACAGGTCAGGTCTGCCTCCCCCTGCCAGCACACCACCCTGGCATTTCCTTAAATTAGAAGCTTATTGGATCTCAGTTAGGAGACATGCTTAAGAGAGGCAGTGGTGAATGTCACATAAGCGTGTACTCAGGCAGAGGAAGAAAAAATCTTTTCTTTCCCCCCTCACCTCTAAAGCCAAAAAAAAAGCCCTGTCCAACTAGAGTAATCCGAATATGAGCACCCCCTCAGACGCACTCTTCTGCATCCACTGCCCAGCGCCTCTGGCTGGAACAGCCACTGCAACATCCCCTTCAAATCCCGGGAGGGGAGCCTGCCCTGACCAGGAGCGCACAGATGCCTCTCCTTCCCACCCAGCTGGGGCAGTTTGCTGGCCAGAGCGCCTGGCACCAGCAATTGTGCAGGCAGGGGGCACTTCTCAGGCTTGGGCAGGGACTTACATTCGGAGCAGCAGCAGCGTGAGTGCTGCCGTCGAGCCAGCAGGCAGCTAGTGCATGGAGCTGCTGCTTGAGCTAGCGGCATCACAAGCTTTTAAGGATGGAAATCCAGGCTGTGGGTGGCAAGCGTTCGTGAACAGCTGCTGCTAACGTGAAGCTGTATCTGAAGGCTGGGATCTTGTAGGTGCTGCTGACTTCCTCTGGGGGAGCAATCTCCTTCCTGCATGAGGAGCAGCCCACGTGCCCAGCTGGGATAAAATTATAATTAAAATATACATTCATCACACAGTCTTCATAAAACTTCACTTATTTGTAGGCACTGCTGGAGGAGGGAGGATGACAAGGAGGCAGAAGCCAGGCTTGGATGCTCCTCTGCTTCCAGATCAGCAGGAATACGTGCGGCAACAGCTCGGCCTCGAAGTAAAAGAAGAGTCAAAGCAGAAACCTGCTCAGCCCCCTTGCCCCTGTTCCCCTGTGGAAATGCTGCACGAAGAGGTAGCAAATGTGCACCAGCAACTGCTAGGTAGCCCCTGTCGTCTGCTCCATGGCCAGGGACAAGCCACCTATGCCAGAGCAAGATGCAATCCTCCCTCCTTTCTTTTCTCCCCACTTCAAGTCTTGTTACTCTCCTGATACGTCCTTACCTGCAAGAGCGCTTTGAAGCTCTTTTTCCTTGAAGGTTTGCATCTGATGTTATCAAAGTTAATTAGATAATTGACACAAAATTCACACAAGGCTCTTGATTTTCTTTATACGCAGTGCTTTGCTGAGACTGTGAACTTTAAATGATGCAAATGGAAGAATCCTCCGTTGTTTTACTGTGTTTAACTTTAGGCTATGTTAAAACTATTGGCTAATTGTTTTTGATATATCTAAAGCACTTTATTGTTCTTTTAATAACATTTTTTTCTTTGTTCCTAGTTGTTCCCTTGCCAAAGGGTAGCACCTGTAATGTTAATTACTCCAGTCTCCTTAGGGCTTTGATATGAGTTTTTGTTACTCATAAAATCCCCCTCACTAACATTTTGTTTTGTTGTTGTTAACATCATTTAAGTTTATGATCA
Source organism: Chauna torquata (assembly GCA_013399475.1). Lineage (NCBI taxonomy): Eukaryota > Metazoa > Chordata > Aves > Anseriformes > Anhimidae > Chauna > Chauna torquata. The sequence goes on along the minus strand of VXAL01005372.1, from coordinate 100,570 downwards.
TTCGGCAGAGATACTTACTAAAGTTTGCTCAGTGGAACTCCCTAAGGAATTAGTCTAAGAAACAATTCAGGTGGCAAGTTGAGATGGAAAATAATAGTTTGGTTTTTTTTTTTTTTTTTTCAGCTGGGGATGTCTTAAGCTTGCAGTTGACTGCAGCAGCCTTTTAAGCTATCTAGACAAGGAACAGTCACATATTTCCAGTGCATGCTTATAACTTTCTCATTTTTGCTCTTTCTGACAGTCAGAGGTCTTCAGAAGCAATGTTCACTTTAACTGTTCCCTCAGAAAGCGGCTTGAATAAATAGAAAATAGATTGTACTCAGTTAAATCCTACCACAGCTCTGCCATACGCAGTGGAGGTATGGGATGAATTTAACCAACTAAATTAGATCGGAAACTTTTAGGGTAGAGGTACTGAAGAAGTGATGTGTATGGGTATGCATAAAAACAGGTTGTAGGGCTTGAAGAAGAAATGCAAATGAAAAAGAAAAATCATTCCTTGAAAGATAAATAAAATAATAGGTAATAAGCAACTATTCCTTCCCTTGTCTTTGGAGATGATCGACTCTTGCTGTTCCTTTACCTGACTCCTAAACTTCTGCAGTGTGGGTACCTGCTTTCAAAAGCTTAATCCTTCTTTGGAAGATGATGTATTTTATATCTTATCAGATCTAGATAGAAGAAGAATAGTTGGGAACTTCTAGGTTTTGGGTTTGTTTGTTTTTGTGTGTGGGAAGGGGACAAATAAGTCTCTATTTACGTAACTTTTTACTAGAATAAAGCCCTCACTGACTTTTTCAGTGCTTCCTTACCTGTCACTTCAGGACTGTTACGTGCACGTGACTGTTTCGTACACATTTCTGTATTTGTCTCTTATTTAAGTGGCCATTCAAGATACTAGTTCTGATATTGCCAGAGCTAATACTGCTATTTGATGGAGATTTTGGTTTTTCCTTCTGTTGATACTATGCAGCTAGTGTGGCTGGAGGCCGTGGGAACAGCAAGCAGCCCTACGGCTCTGTGCAGCCCCGGTTGCTCTGAAAAAGCTTGTCCTGTTCTTCACCCACTCAACATACATACCAGGTAATTTCAGCAGCAGCAGATGCACAACAAATTGAAACACTAATGGTGTAACTTCTGAGAGGTATTTATTCATTCAAATCATAGTTTTTTTTTTTTTTTGAAACTGTACTTTCCGTTTCAGCAATCTTTACTTTGTATTCCATAATTTAATACATCCAAATATAAAATAGGACAGGTGTACAATTTTTATTCCATAGTTCAGGTTCTTAATTACAGTCTAGTAATTTACAGGCATGTGCTCTCTGTAAACCCTGTAAGCATGTTTTGAAAACTTTCTTTTAGCACATCAGTAAGTTGGTCAAAGCTTCTACAGCTGGTATTTAATAACATCTAAGCCAACTATCTTAGACTAGTCAGCACAGAAGTGTATGTTTTCATTTCATTTATTATAATGTATATATATTACTAATTGCAGCCTATTGTATAATACTTTAAATGCACACACCTGAAAATATTTTCCCATTTTTTTTTCCAGAAAGCTATATTTCCTAAATCACAATAACCAAAGGACTAGACCTCAATTCCCAGAAAGTTAACTCTTTCTTACTTTTTGCTGATTGATCTCTACTAGCCACCTATCAGCCCAGATCACTACCAGCTGGCTTGCCTACAAGCACACTGTATAGGGATTACACAAAGTTGTCTCCAGCCCTTCTTGGCCCTTCAAAAATAGTTTATAACAGCTGAATTGCCAAGGGAATATTTTGTCCTGATGTTGTTTAACTGTGAGCAAAGGCTGTCATTCCAGACTCTCAGAAAAATGAGAGAAATGGATACTTTGCAGGATACCTGCAGGAAAGGGTGCTTATTCACAGAGGTGCCTGGAAATCACACTGACCATCAGAAAGGCTAGTTGATAAATAGAAGCATCTCAGAGGCTCAGAAGGGACCATAAATTACTATTTTGCTTAGTGAACTGTGTTCATGTGGGCTGGACCGCTGTGAAGAATTAAGAGATGTGTGATGGGCCAGATCATCTGGAAAGTTGGTCAACGCAGAGCTACTTTGGCCAACAGAGTTTGAGGTGGTAAATGACAGGTCAGGTCAAAGTTGGAAGGAATGTTCCTTGCAGGGACAGCAACTGCGGATGAAGACTCCCGACTCCAAAGAACAGATTTATACAGCCATGGTGCAGAGACTCATACAGAAAACTGGCAGCAGAGCCCTGACGAGGCAGCGTTATCGCTCCAGGTGCAGATTACCATGACATGTTTAGATGTAGAGCACTGGTTGCAATTTGGAGGCTGATAGGAATGAAGGAAACTAAACTTTAGGGAGGCTTATCATTCTGCTGTAAGGAATCCTTCTTCCTTGGCCGATAGTCCTTTCACCATTGCGTTGATATGGTCTTCACACTAGTATTCTGATTTACCAGGAACTTGTGTAGTGAAGGGACAGGGCAAAACCTCTGTTCATGTGTTCTGGTTACAAATAAATGACTTGGGGGGTATATAAAAACAAATGGAAAGCAAATGAAAGGATTATCTGCTAACAGGAAAGAAAAGATGATGTTTTACTGCCATCTCTGCAAATGCAGCTTTGATAATGTTAATCGTGGGAGATCTCTCTCTCTCTATATATACGATCTTTGCTGACCTATTGAGGAATAAACTGAAGCCCTGTACAGCTAAAAGCAAGAGCTGCTGCATGTTGGACAATCTCTCTCTTCTTGTGGTTTTGTGAAAAGCCACTCTGACTCTCTGCAGCTTGACCAAAGGTGAATTAATTCATAGCATATATTCATCAGGGATTACACATAAATTTTACATTTGAAATAATGCCTTCAATTAAAGTTGTTAAAACCCCTTGGTGGCTTACACTAACCACATTTTAATTTAATGTAATTATAACTCAGTTTCCTGTATCTATGTTAGCTCAAAAAGGATAATCACAAGTTAAAACCTGCTTGTAAAGTTTAACTTCAGCTGCTTCTAAACATTTGTAAGAAGCGTAACAGTGAACGAGATGCTTCTGGTCTTACATAATTCCCTTTCTGGCTTTAGCACTGAATTTTAAAGATGGGTGAGAAAATAGATTGCCAGTGGAATTTTCTCCCTCACAGAAGGTATATGGATATTTGTCTGCGTGTGCTGAGGTATGTCTCTAGCACGGACAAAATCTGCAGTGAGACTGACCCCTAAGGACAGGACCTGTTCCTCCTCCTCAGGTGCCATTCTGCTCCTCGCCCCCTTTGCTAGGGCAAGCTGCAGCAGCCAAGCCCCCGAGGCAGAAGAGCTGGCAGAGCCACAAGCCTAAGATCAAAGCAGCATCAGTCACTGTTACCTTGAGGAAGGGATCTCCAATAGCTGAAACACCTCTTTGCACACACTGAAAGGAGGGAAGAAAGGGGACTGGCATTCTGGAAGAATCCTGCAGATGGGGAGCCAGAAGGAAAGTAAGACCAAACAGGAAAAAGAATTAAAAAAAAATGGAAATAGATAAACAGAGGTAAACACTACCAAGAGTCACAATGGGAGAGGCATACTGTCGGTTTTTTTAGGAGCTCTATGTGATGTCTGAAGAGAAACACGAGTTACCTCAATTCACACTGGGAGGAGGCAGAGCTACTTTGTACCGATCTAGGTTGGTATTTCCTGGAAAATTTAGCTTACCACTTTTCCTGTTTCAAAAAAGCCTGAGATGCAGAGAAATAGTAATCTGAATTAAAACAGTGACCACAATATTCTGATTCTACATGCTGTCCCCAAAGCATCCTCAGGAATGGAGGTACATACCTTTGGTGGAAAACCCGGCACTGGTTTGGTGTCCAGCAAAGCCTCGCTGTAGCTGTGCCCACATACTTCATGATCAGTACGTTTCAGATTATGCAGTTCTCTTTCTTCTAAATTTAAGTCCTTTGCAGGAGGGGACAGAAGTTATTGCCTCTCAATTCCTGAACATTTGTGATGGAAATAAATACACAAGCTCTGGTATGAAGAGGTATCCAAAATTATCAGTGGCTGACCTTTGTAGGTCATGCTTCCTTCACAGCCAGAAATAAACCTGACTCCTGCTTCTTCCCTTTTACCACCTATTTCCTCCTTCCTTTCTCAATTAAACTGCCGTGTTATAATCTCACCATTTGGCCTTTCACCTCCGTGCGAGCTCATGACTCCTGATCTTCTTAATCTAGGATCATTACTATCAATCACTCCATTAGGCAAGTGAAACCTTTTTTTCTGCAGAGAGATGTAAGGGTCCTATGGATCTTTCAGGCTGATTGTAATGTTTTAGTTTTGGTGCTGGTTGGGGTTTTTTCACTAAACTGTGCCTAGCGTTTGTGCCAATTAGGTGCTCCAAGCTAATCAACAGGAATTTGCTTGGGCTGTGATTCCTTTGAGCTTGGGTCATTTGCTGGGAGAGGTGAAGGATTAACTTAATTAAATCAACTAATACTTTGACAAAGGGTTAGGGATACTGCTAAGGTTAATAAGGGCAAAGGTTAATGAGGACCAAATTTTCCTTTCCCGTGTCCTAATGTCTTTCAGATAGTACCGCTTACCTGACTTGACTCGTTGCAGCTCCCTTCACTTCCCTTATGCTGTCTGTGATATCACTCTCAAGGCTCTGTTCATCTGCTTGTCAAAAAAGGGTCACTGTGACTCTTTCTGTGTCTTCTGCTAAGTAAGGACTTTCCTGCTGGCCCACTTTACATGGCTCCTTCTCATTCATATACTCCCTGGAGCAGTGCATCTACCACAACAGCCGCACAAAAGAAAGAGATTTATCTTGGTGTATAATTAACCTGCTTGACAGTGCTGTGGACTTGATACCTTTAGGTAACCACAAAGTCTTAGTTGTTTTAATCTATGTCCTCTTTGTTCCTCTATTGTATGCATGGTTTTCGTAAAGGCCATTGAGGCAGAGTATCACAGGATGGTTGAGGCTGGCAGGGACCTCTGGAGGCCATCTGGTCCAACCTCCCTGCTCAAGCACGGCCACCCAGAGCAGGTTGCCCAGGACCACGTCCAGGCAGCTTCTGAAGATCTCCAAGGAGGGAGACTCCACAGCCTCTCTGGGCAACCTGTGCCAGTGCACTATCTGGTTCTGCAAAAAACAAAACAAAACCAAAAACAAACATACAAACAAACAAAAACTGAGACAATGGGAACTTCATAAATAACCAAGACTCTGAAGACATACCAGACTGCAATGTTTGAATGCAATTTTTTAGGAACCATTCCTATAAAGTGATTTTTTTTTTTTTTCTGGCAGCTGTCCATCAACCGTGACAAATGATAGCACATCATTTTCAGAAATTCTGCTCCAGGGGTAATACTAGTGATATTAATGAAACACTGAAAGGATATAGAGCCACCACACAAAGTAAATGTATTTTCTGAATGCTGCTGAAGCTTTGGAAATGTGATGCATTTTTCAGTTCATCTCTAGCTAAACTTTCTCATTGTTTGTATAAAGTGATGCAGGTTTGTAAGATAGTTCTTAAAGGTTTTTCTTTGTTTACTCTCAGTCCAGTGCATTCAGAATTATAACAAGAAAAATATGAGTTTACAGGACACCTCAGGACAGATTTATGTATTACATGTGGTTAAAAAAAAAGCAAAACAAAACAAACAAAAACCCAAACTGTCAGCAACTATACAGATTCACTAAAATTTGATTTTTTTTAAAGAGTAGAAATCTTAGATAGAAAGCAGTACACGCTAAGGATTTACTAAACTATATTACTTATTCATCTAAAATTTTCCAGTCAGTGGATACTATTTTAGAACATGAAGTTTAGCATACACTAGACATAATACATTTTTTTTTTTGGATATAATTTTCTAAAGGTCTTTCAAAACTTATTTTTAGATAAGGTGAGATCCTCAAAATGTGATGTAAAAGCACTCTGGGACCTTTGTGCTCTTTCTAAGAGCAGATTTAGAAGGCAGCTACATAAATGAATTCATTAACCTTATATACCTAATATCAGCTATAAAAAGCTACTTCTGATCAGCTTTTTGTCTTCAAAGGGTTTTGAAATTGTTTGTCCTTGATGGATCTTAAAAAATAATCTGCCCTCATATTCTTTCTCTAATGTACACCTTGTGTTCTCTTGAAAAAATTCTAGACTAATGGCGTTAAAGACTGATGCTCTTTAATGAGAAGATAGATGCACCCCCGGCAGCAGCCACATTGAAAGCCTCCCAGTAACTGCCTTCCTAAAGCACTTCATCCCCACTCTGGCTGGGTGGGCTGAAAGGGTACCACTCACTCAGCCCCTTGCAGAAGCTATCTGTAAAAATGTAAATTAATTCTGATTCTGATGACTTTTTTTTTTTTTAAACAAAGGTGACATCCTCTCTCAAAGGGGTGCAACCCATCAAATAAATTTGGTTAAGCTCTTTACATACGTTTCTTCTGTGATCTTCTGTGGCATCTGATTTCACGGAGGTCATGGAGACATTGATGCCTGGTAAATTGCCACTAATCAAAGGTTGTTAAGTGCTTGTCGGCTTCCTTTCAAGCTCAGCCCATCTTTATCATAAAGACTACCTTGTTCAGCAGCTACAGCCCATTTATTTATAAACTGACAACACTCAGGAAGTATGCATTATATCATTAAAATATTCATATTGTTGCAGAAACATTTGTTCTAAAACTATCTCATTTTCCTGAATAAGGTCATACCCAATGAAAAGTGAAGTCATGCCTCTGCAACAAGGATGCTCTCTGGCATGCCTCTGTGAAATGTTTTGTTTCCCAGCTCCTCCTCTCTCCTCTAAGCCCTCTATCCCAGCGCTTCTGTTGAGTTGGGATTTTGGAATATACACAGGGAAACATATGATTTTAGAGTTTTTGTTGCACTCAGTGTTTATTCCAGTTTTTCCAGTCGCTATCATCTCCTGTAGTAGTAGTTTGCCGACCACAAAAAGACTGAGATAACCTTAAATGGGAGAAGTTGAGGGTAGGTGCTGATGAACTCCTACAATAAAAAGATCTTATTTTGGGCACGTTGATTAAAGCCCTCTCAGCCACAAAATAATCAACTGAAAAACTGAAGGAAATCATCAGCTGGGACAGATTAGTACAGCTCCACTGAAATTATCAGCCCACATCAGTTACTGCCACCTGTGCACTAGATTCAAAACATATTCAGAACTACCTAATATTTTAAACATTTTTCTGTGAAGAAACTTTGTAGTGTTTTGGAGAAATGCGTATTGAAGCTAAACGGTCCTAGTGAAATATGACAGGAAAATATATCTGTCCATCCTATCTTTTTAGTTGCTCAGATGTCTGTTGGGTGGAAAAGATACGATTGCTGGAAGACTTAAAGAAATTCTGAATGTTAAATTAGTCATGAAATGCTGTTATCAGTGGAAAGCTTTGGAGAACACTCCAGATAGAATTTAATTTAGAGGTAGGGATGATCATTTATTATTAATAATACTTTCTGTTGAAGGACTCCTGTGCTTAGCAAGTCATAACCATTTTGTGAATCCATCATCTCAAATGCTACAGGAGAACAGCTCTGAAACACTGTCCCTGGGGCCACGTTCTACGCACAGCAGAAGGATTATAGTTGTCTATGGAGAAGCTGCATGCTACCTATTTTGTCTCAGTTTTTAAAAAGAGAAGTTTGCTTGAGCTGAAAGCAGTGCGATAACTGTCTTCTCTATTAAGCTAATGACTCCTATTTTTTTTTTCTTTTTCCCCTGTGCAGTTATGGTTATACCAAATATTTGAAATCTCAGCCCATGAAGTGAAAACAAACCTCTCTCCTCCATCTGCCTCTTTCCACTGGTAATGTATACATACGTGTATATATATATATGCATGTGTGCGTGTTTTTATGCCACACTGTGGCAAGTTCTTATCAAACTTTTCCCAAGATCTGGACCTTCGTTTAAACTTTATATTTCCCGATTAAACAAAAGTTGCTCACTGTTGACAGTTGACAAATTCTAATATATTTTTTTTCTTATTATTTTGCCTATAAAAACTGAAAACATTATGTAGAACACAATTTTCCAAAACATCTGAATATCAGTTATATGGATTGTTTTCTGACAAGGACTGCTAGAGCTTACAATCAGTGTCCAGCCATGAGTAATGGGAAGGTTTCCTTTGGCAATGCAGGATGCTGTGCAATATTAATCTATGCGGCTCGTAAAGAGCATAGAAGATCTTTGCCCAAACAGCAGGCTAGTTCCCATCAGACATTTCAAAATCAGACCACTGAGATGCAGTCAGGCACTGAATGATATAACCCTACCAATCTGTGCATAATATAAATTGCTTAGCTGGTTTTGCATTTTTCCCTTCTCTCTCTATTTTGGGCATACAGTGTTGCTTCCAGGACTTTGACAGTTTGGGGCCAGTTTCAGTCTGCAGCTTGAGGACTGCATTTACATTTTAGATGCCCATTTTCTTCTTTTTCCAAATCCTCTTTTCTCATGTTCAGGCTGCAAATAAATGATGCTACAAGCACTGCACCTGGGAAGGCTGACAGTCTGCAGTGCCCAGACTGGTTCTGTGTACTGATAGCTTCATAAATCTGAAGTATCCTCATGCAGCAGCCTTACTGCCTCCATTCTTCAGTGCACCATACCTTCAAATTAAATTTAAACAATACCTAAACAAATTCATTTGCTTTAGAATCATAAAATGAGAAGTCTTACTCTACAAACATTACTTTTAGACTAATTGAAAGGTCTCTTCACTAACTTGCAGCAATTACTCAATGTATGGATGCACTTCACAATTTTCCAAGTGCATGCATCCTAAATGCTTCAGGATCTCATTCCCCTCCTAAAAAGTTTCTATAACCTACAGTTTTGGGTCTTAATCTACAAGGTGCTGTCATAAAATAGCGCATACTAATTGGTACTAGAACCATCCTCTGGATGCAATCAACACTCTTTTTGTATAAACACGGTGTAAGGAGCAATAAACAAAACATATTCACCCTGCTCTCTCAAAACAAGGTAGCTTACACAGCGGTATTTTGGCTAGTCAGCCACTTCTCCAGCAATCAGAATAAGCAACTTAATTACATATGATATTTTTGGAACCTGACAGCGCTGTTAGAGCCTCTAGGGAATGTCATCTACCTGCATTTATGGTGCTTTCATCTGTAAATTCACATTTCAAGTAAAAGCAGTCCATATACTTATTTGATATACATATACATGTGCTCTTACCTTGAAAAATCCCAAACCTGTCAATTATGCTCCACATACTAGTATTAACTGATTTCTTCTGAGAAGAACCATAGGCCTCTCAAACAAGTTTTAGAGGCCTCTCGTGCCAATAGCTTGATGGGTCTGAGGGACACCACATACCATAACGACCATCAGTGTGACAGAAGTCTGTCTGAACCCAAATTGTGTCTGTGCCTAAATCACCAAAATATTGTAACATGTAACTTGTTTGCACTCCTCTTTTCCTCCATCACGAGATCTACACTGCCATTCCCTTGATAACTAAGGTTCATGTAATTTCCATCATGGATTTCATCACAAACTCTGAAACCACCCAAATTTCATGTCAATTTTTCTCTCCACTCATATCTGTCAAGAACACCATCTGATCTCTGTAAGATCTTTTAAGCTGCACTACAGGGAGTCAACACTTTTTTAGGTGATGGCAGTGTACCAATGTTAATTTGACTAACCTAGCTCAGCATGCAGTATGTGATTACTTCCTATTCTCATGACTTTTTTTTTCATCCTATTTTAAATTTAATTTATACTTTGGTAAGGATTCTACCTTTAGAAAAGATAACTAGTCCACAAGCCTTCCATTATGTTGCAGCTGCTGATGTTATATTTGTCACTGAAAAAAAAATCTCACCTTGTGTGACAATGGGATTTGAATCACAACTGCTAAATATATCAGGTATAGATTGATTGCTCTATGTTTTTTCCCAACTGAAGGGGAGAAATGTGAGGACAAAACCTTACAGTTTATTTCATGCTTCACTACAGTGTAATTCTAGACCCTAAGACTTCTACCATTCCTATTTTGGTAATGAAAGGAATGTAAAAGGGAGGTATTTAAAATTAATTGCAGCAGTTCTGAGGGTTAAACCTGCTTAACCCAATCTTTTATTAAGAGAATATCAACAGAGCATATATCTTGTCTGGGGAGTGCTGGGACATCATTATTCCTCCACCAGCACGCTTAGTTCTAAAACCTGGGATTTCTTCAGGTTCCTGTAGCCGTCATGCGCACCATACACCCATCCCAAATTATAGCGTCTGTTCTGAACTACTCACTACGGCAGGATTTGACCTGAGAAACTCTAGAGTTTTGTTTTACTTTATTAACTTGGAGTACTTTTAAACAGTTTTTAAACAAAGTTTTCCCTTGACCAGCAAGGGAATTTTCAGCCTGAAGTTCTCAGCAGCATCCGGTGAGGCTCCTAGCCAAGTTCTTCAGATACTGTACATCCACAAGGACAGCCTGCTGGCTCTTGCTGTGGCATTTTCTTAATCCTCAGAACAGACTTCCTGGATCTAGGAAATTTAATTCCTGACTCCTTCGACCCAGATGCTGGTGAAAACGTAGTCTGCAGGCTGTATGTAATTGGGTGTGTTCGTTTTTTTTTTTTCCCTAGGAACTGGCCTTGCTGTTAAATTTTTCTAAAACAGTCATATTAATATGTTCAAAAATCCACTGTTGAGTTTCAGATAAAGGATCACATCTGTTCATGAAAATCTTCTTTTCAGCTGGGTTGCAATCTATGCAGCTGCTGCTTACCGGATGGAACAAAGTTTTGTCCTACAGGAATGAGAAAAAAATACAATTAAGTAGCAAATGCCAAGTAATTGGAAGTGTTCTCATTTTACAAAACATGGATTTACACAGGCCTATGTGAAATGATTTTGTATACTCTGTGTGATAACCTTGTGTAGTAATCACAGCTTAATTTAGGAAGCTGTAGAGAATCTAGTTTTTTTTTTTCCTTGGGTTATTATCCTTCAAAAAATTGGGAATTCAGGAAGACATCTTCTGGTCTTTAGCTAACAACTACATAATATAATGAAAAAATAGATTGTCTTTTAATAATGTTTGCACATCATGTGCTTCCCTGGGCCCCATTTAAATGTCTGAACCTGAGAAGTATTTTTTTGTTTGGGTTTGTTTTTGACAACTTCTACTGTGTTTCTGGGCAGGAGGATCTGTAATAATGTCTCGGAAATGGGTATTATTCAACTTGATGAAGATGTCAGTAATGAATATTAACTGAAGTGGTGTGATGGACAGACAGACACAGGATTGATGATAGTTCAATCCCCATAAAATGCAGACTTTCCCTGCAGCCTTGATAACACAAGCCACTGAAATACTCTATCTCTACTCCCAAGAAGGAAATTGCAACACAATTTTAGCTCCCTCCCTATGGAGATTTTGGGAGGACAAGCACAGATTAAGTTGTTTTAAAAAGGATATTTATGATTATTGTTACTAATTTTACTTCACAAAAATCAAGTGATTTTTAAATAACCTGACTGTGAATCTTTGGTAAAGCAGAAAGTACCCAGATGAGCAACTGGTATTTGCGGATTGGATAGTTTCAATGTATTTAGTACAGGCAGGTAAGTGGTTGAGAGAGACAGATATGGGAATGATTAGATGGCTTGAAAGTTTCCAGGGACAATACATTTACTGTATCTATTGAAATAAATTTCAGATTACTCTCAGTAAACCACATCCAGGCTTTTCCCCTCCATGCCAAACGTGCTCTGCCAGTAGTTTAATACTAATCCAGTATGTGCCTGCTTGCCCAGCTTGCAAGAGGAAAAAAGAAAGCTTCTTGTCAAATCACAACTGATTAGAAACTCACAGAAGTGGTCTGGGTGCTGAGCAAAAATCATACAGAAACCTCTTGAACTAAAAATACCCCACCATTCAAAAAAAAATATGAAGACAAAACCAAATATAACACAACAAGCCAAAAAGAAATAGAAGCTATTTAAAAGCACTTTTGAAAAGGAAAGCTTCTCCTTCTTTTTTTTTTTGATTTAGGAAACATGAAATGAATTGATTCTGGAGGGTGTGAAACACTAGTAAAGCACAATATCCTTTTTTTATATTGAGCATATGCAACAGAGAGCAAATTCAAAAATATATCATTGTGCTCTGGTTGAGGGTGACGGTGCTCCACCTGCCATACACAAACACTGGTTTTCACCTCCATCTCTGCCCCCAAAGCAGCTGCTAAGCACACGCACACACAGGACTGTAATTCTGAGGAATGCTGTCAAAGACAACAGGACTAAACCAAACGGACTGGCTTTGTGTGGATGGGGTGGGTAGAGGCTCTGTTTTGTTCTATAAGGCGAGCAGCTTGCAAGAACAGGCTAACTGTACTCTGTACATAGGGCTATGTCCTCAGCAGAACATGAGTGGTCCTACCAGAGCTCCCAAGCACCCTCCAGGGCAGCGTATGTGCCCTTTTGCGCTTTGTCCGCTCCTCCTGTTGTCCTGTGAGTGACTGACGAGCGGCACTGCCTGAGGTGGGGAGCGGGCAGTGATGTGCCACGGCTTGGAGGGAGGTGACATCTGGTTTTCCTCGCATCGTAGCTGGCAATGAGGTCAGCCAAGCTACTAGTAAGCTGAAGCAGGAATGCCAGAAGCTTTAATACAGTAGCTGGTACAAGAAGAAAGGAAGCTGCCTCAGTACAAAAAGTGTGCTATGAAAAACACTCCAGCCTTTTCAAAGAGAGCTGGCGGTCTGTCTTCTCACAGAAATATCCAGGGGATGCAATTTTTGAATGAAGCATTGTTGGTGCTTTCTTTTAGCAAGTCTGGTTATTAGGAGAGAAGAGCATCTTTTAAGAAGAGAGACACAGTTACTACTCTGGGAAAACTTCTGGCTGACTTAGCTATGTATAAAGGCCTATTAATTTGTCATCTCCAGCTTACACTGACCTAAGGTCAGAGCCTGCTGTTCTTACGGATTTCAATGGAAACAGGCTGAGGACTTTAAGGGGTAACAGTTGTATGCATCTCAGAGAAGAACTTTCTGAAAGAAATATAAAAATTCCTCTTTACACCACTATTAAAAAGCCACAGGGACCCTTGTGGAGACTTTTCTAACATCTGAAAAGAGCAGAGAGATTTTTTTTTTCTTCTGCATGATGGCAAGTCTGAATGTTATTTGTAGAAGGAGAAACTTCTCCATAAGATAATGGGCCTCAACAGTTCAGGGGGTTGGTAATGAGACACAGAGCCTTTCATTTCTTCTAGGTCACTGCTATAACTATGGCCAAGGTCAACAGCAACTGGAAGTCATTATCAGCTGGTGGCTGCAGTAGTTTATCTGAAATTAGTCGGTAGCCCCTGCGCAGTTTCAGCAGGACAGATGTCCATATGATAAAAATCACTATCACAATGACAAGTCTTTGGTTGTCTGAGGAAATAATCTATGGACCCACTGAGTGAAGAGTGAACTTACTCTGTTCGTCCCTGAAGCTGTCAGGAGAGTATGAACAAACCACGCTATTACAGGCACAGTTTTTGATGTTGTCAGTCTAGTCTCTATCATAATCAGTATGCTCAGGGTAGAATTATAGTATAATGAAATCGATTTTGCACAATTATAACTATTATTTTTTAAAGACCTACTAAATCAGCCCTCTCTTGGATACTTGTGCTCTACAAACAGCAAGGGCACGTAAATTTCATCACACTTTATCAGAACCAATGAATTACCTATCACCCTAGAGTGACACTAAGCTGAAAACCTGAGGCACATTCCTTCACTGGAAGGAAAGGAAATCTGTAGCCACTGTTGATCTTTGGCTCTGGCACACATAGGAATCATAAACAGAGCCAAGGAAACGGCTTTAGCCTGGAAAGCCATTATTCTCCAAAATCTCTAATATTTTCAGATTTCTCCCAGAATTGTTTTCAAAGCCCTATTATGGCATCAATACTGTTTTTGTGGTATTAAATTCACTTTCTTTTCTTTCTAATCCACAGTGGTGTTCATGGTATTACTTGGATTCAGGCTATTTCATGAATTCTTACAGGGATTTCTTCAACGTAATTTTGGCTGTTTCATTACAGACCAGTAGTTTGGACTGGTCCTAAAAAAATCGATTACTTAGTATCACAGACTTACTAGACTTTCAAATACTTGCTTAGAGCTCACCAGTGACTTGAGGATGCAAATAATCATGAAAAGAGACTGACCCTTAAACTGATAAAAACCTCCTCTTCTAGTTTTATAGGAATGATATGACAGTATGATAAGAAATGCTTTATATTAAACATCTTATAAGATACTGACAAACAAGGTCATTTTTTCCTAATACATGGGAAGAATTAATGGCAAGATAGACAAATGACCATTATGAAGCTACGGCTTCTGTAAGTTGTGCAGAGACAGAACACAGTTGCTGACCTGCACTTTGTTTTTTAAAAGGAGGCATTTGCTGCTTAACCACAGACTATTACTATTATTTATTTAGGGTGCAATTTTAGTTGCATACTGTCCTCTAGGTACAGGGCTCTATTATAGATGCAATTAAACTGATATAAGCATCTTCTTGTTTGTATGGTTTATTTCACTTTCGGAAACAGTATAAATCCTATTGCCTAGATGCTCTCAAAACTAGATAAGGATTATAACATTAGGATTTTTTTTGGTATAGCTGTACCACCAAAAATCTCTACTGTAAATCAGCCCTGCAACTGAGGAAATAAGACACTGCGAAACAATCAAAACCTACTTAATGTATAACCAAACTAAAACTAAGCGTAAATAATAATAACAAATAAAAAGTATGTTCACTATTCCAATACAGTTTCTTAATTTGAAATTTTATGGTTAAACAGAAAACACTCATGCAAACTAATCAGCTTGCTGTCAGGTCAGTATTACAGCTGGGACTCTGTCAGTACTTCCATCATCACAAAATTTTGTGGTGTCTTTTGCTGAGATGGAAATGCCTGCCTTGCATTGAGAATTTTTATATGAGCCCTGTCAGCCTTCTGGAAATGAAAAATGAAGCTGTGCAGAGGATTTAATAGAACTCACACTGTGTATTTTTTTCAAACATCATTTTTTTTGGTTATCTGCTGTATTCTGTCCACATGAAAGGTGATGAGCCATATAAAGGGCAGCTCCAGACCTGCATTTTTCTTATGAACCAGCTACATTAGGCACCAATGAAGTGCTAAAGGTATGAAAGCTTTTTTCTTACAGCTTGGGCAAGCAAAAAGATAAATTGGAAGGGTTCTGAAGCAAGAAGGTATTATAATGGCATTATAAAGCCAGATACGCAGCAATACAGCCATGACAATTTATGTCCTCTAAATATCTGGCTCATACATTTTAACTTTATTACAAGTAATACCTCAGTTTGAAAGGGAATACGTTTCTGGAAAATCTTGCAGTGCATCTCTGATTGCAACATAAATACGGTAAAAAAGGCACAGGCTAATAAGTAGGTACTCAGAAAAAGCGTCATGGCAAAACTATTTTTAATGGCTCTGAATTAGTTTCCTACTAATCATTTAAATCTAGAAAGCACTACTGAGGTTTATGTGGCAAAGTCCAATTCCTGGCACTTAGGTCTCAGCTTAAGCAATGTGGAGTACAAGGCATAGCTGTCACAGAAAAGTGAAGGATGCATGAGAGGAAGTCCTCAGTGCTTCAGAGAAATGTATGTCCTTACCCTGCATGGAATACAGAGTTTATTAGTGAAATGTTTAATCAAGGCAACTTACTGATTAACTATATTTTTAAAAACTTGGTAGCATTACCAGGAGTTTTTTTTACCCTAAACGAGGCTCTCTCATTTCCTAGCTTGACCTCTCATTTTTAGTGATTTATCAAAATGGGCAGAAACTTGGCAGATCAAAGTAGTGTCTAAGCTGCTTATCTTTAATTTATAAACTCCTGCAGTCTTTGGGCTTACAGCAGTGCTTTTAATGTTGGTTTGGGGTTTTTTTGAGGAAGATATTTCTGCCACTCGCATAATGTAGTAAAATAATAATATTTAACTGATTAGCAGCATTTCTTGATGCAGTCACATTGGATGAAAATATTTCCAATAGTGCCTCTGCTAAAATGACACAAGCGTCTTGAAGTGCCAGAATGGTAAAACACCTTTCAGGGAACGGATCCAACACAGGCACCCTCTGAGCTGGATCAGATCCATTTTCATTTAAATTTAACCTAAATAGCTGAATGCTCAACAGGAACATACTCTAGAGAGATCACTACAAAATTAAATTGGAATAAAACAGAGTGGATTTTAAAACATAACTTCTCTGATGGGAAAACACAACCCTGTGCTAAACTGAATATAGACTCAAGACAGTCTGAATCTCTGAAATGACCCAGAGTGACTCCAACCTTCCTATAGCTCCAGTGCTGGTTTCCCTTCATCCCGTGACAGTCATACAGTGTGACAGGGCTACTGTGCGAAATGGCGTCAAAGCAGAACTTCCTGGTGTGAAGTGGCTCCCCGGGGCGGATGTCTTCTCTCCAGCCGAAGGTGAAGAGCTATAAAAACAATCAGGCAATGCAATAACCTCTTACTAGTGGAAAACATTTAAAAACACACACACAAAGCTTGATGCATGCTGCCCTACTCTGTACATCACAGCTGCTGATTGAAAGAGATACTACATGCGTACGATCCAGCGATTCCAACTGCCTTAATTAAAGTGCATCAACAGCAATGTGGAATACACCCCAGGAAGGCACAATCAGCCGCTTATAGCAGGGAAGGGAAAAATCTCTGGTGACACAGTTCTTTGAAGAGGAGAGGGAATACACTGTGTTAAAGCCTTTCGTTACCCAGTTAAAGATGCGCTGGTGCACACGGGAACTGCAGCTACCAGGGACTCCGAAAGCCTCTGCTGCCGACAATCCTCTAACTCTTGTCTAGGTCTGAAGAAGTCACTTAGAGAGATCTTCCCACCACAGAATATCCTCTATGCTTAATGAACACTTTCCTTCTGTTCCTACGGGACATTGTTAGCATATCTTCTCTTAACTGTCTTTTCTTTCCAAACAACACACACTAAATGATTGTCTTTCTGTTGTGAAACCTGTGAGCTACAGTCAGCTTGTTAAAGCCCTTTTTTTTCTTTGCTGCCTGAGAGGAACTGTGGAGGCTCACAGTTAAGAGAGGAATCCTTCTCAATCAGGCACCAGCTGTCTGAAATTATGCTGCAACACTGCAGTTGTTCAATCATAAGATGAAGGTGACAGGTCTGATAGCACCAAATTTAAAGACGCAGAGTGCATTTTCCTTTCCTATGGACCAATCCCTACAGAAAACAGGTCGCAGCTTGTAAATTGCTACCTAGAAGCTCTGCTTAAAGGTGTGAGTTTCTTATTTTTATTTTCATTTTTATTTATTGTGTCAGTGCTGTTCCATGGCTTTCTGCTTGACTCTTGATTTTCCACAGTACAAACTGAAGCATAGCACTGAGAAAGTGAAGCTCTCTTCAAATGAGCAAACTTTGCTAGTGGAAACCATTTAGCTGTGACTGTTCACGCGGAACTGCACGCAGGCTCATTATCCAGAATAGCAGCTCCACTTACTGTGCTTAGACTGCCTCCAGCACCTCAGCTATCTCATCTCAGGGTAATTTCAGTACTTACCTAGCAACCTGCTCCCCACAATGTATACATTTCCCCATGTTAGAACCAGTATCTACAAATCCAAACTAAACCTCAGTGTGATGTGGGTCTGATCCAGAATACTCCTGCTGTGGTTCCCAGATTTTGACCCTTTCATTGTGATAGCTATCTTCTCTCTGTGGTCTACCTAAAAGATACGTCTTTCAAAAATGCTGCATCTTCAATGCTGTACCATCCTCCAAATGCCGCATTTGAGAGGCATTATTGTTTCCACTGGTTTGCAGGCACAGAATGCAAGCATATATCCGAATATTTACTTTTTTTCTTGTGTCTCATTGTAAGCCCTTGTTCTGTCTGCTAGCTGCTGTCATCCCCTATTTACTTCTGTACTATAGGTTTTCTAGTCAGCATTTGCTCAGTCTGCTCCTGTGTCCTGCTTATTTCCTCGTTCCCCCAGAGTGCATTTTACATTTATCTGCAGTAAAACGCAGTGGACAGCTTTAACTTCATTTTCAAACCAATTCCTGCTTTTTAAAAGGTTAAGTCTTTCTCCACTTTTCTTCATGTTTCTTGGAAACAGCATCAGGGACTCCCTGCAAAATAACTTATCATTTCACAAGCAAAGTCAGAAGTAAGATTTGATACAGAAAAAAGCTACAGTGCTGCTTCTTTAGAAAAACAGAAGCCTGAGATGATTTTCCTTTAAAGGAAAAAAAAACAACACAGAAAAGCAATTTCCTTTCTTTTACTTTACTTTTCTACAGCCAAGTAATAAACCTGGAGCTCAAAGTGATGAATAACAAATACCTAGAGAAATGGTGTGGAACAGTGGTTTTGCAATATTCTCACTCTCATGACTATTTTGCAAGAGAGAGATACTCTTGCAGCACCTTTCTCATCTTTCCCAGTGGTTGGCTCTCTAAATTTTTCCCTCTGTGCATGATCAGTGAGCTGAGGGACCATTCGTGTTGCTCTCTGGACCTTGGCTAGAGGACTACTGCTGCACTGAATGGATCAGTATACCTGAAAGAACTAAAGCTAGCTTTTAAATCAGATCAAACTGATCCAGGGTATCTCTTTGCCCTTCCCACTCCTGTGAGGTTTCTGAAGACCGCCAGGGCCATGTTCTGTTTGAAAGTCAAGAATCTTGACTTGATAACGTAGTTTTTTTTTTTTTTAATTCCCTTCCATTGAAAAACAGGATCTGCGTAATACTAGATCTCATTGAATAGACTAGCACAGATTTCTTCCCCTCCTTCTTAGCCTGTTTTGCACTACAGTTGCATTCACAAATCAAGAAGTACATCTTCTCCCTAGTGACACTACTATAAAATAAACCTTGTTAGGTGCAGAAACTCAGTTTCAGGACTAAGAGGGAAAGAAAAAAAATTGATTGGAAAAAAGGTTATGCTTCTTTATAGACCCAATTAATATTAAAATTTATAGATAATATTAAAACTTACAGACAAAATTTGAAGGCTTACGTCCTTCCAATCTCACCATCCTATGATATCCTCCATTACATGGCAAATTCTGTCTACTTCAATACTACATCTGGCCAATATAAAAATGATCTTTCCTCTGCATAATGCATAGCAATGCTATGTGTTACTAGCTGTGGTTCTGAGCACATAATGCTCTGCTTTGCCACCATCCGTCACTTTGGATGTTGTTCCTTTGACCCAAGCTGTTAGGAGCCAGCTGAGCCTGACTTCATGAGAAATGGACGAACTCTTCTGCACTCCTTCACTCACTCCCATCCATTTCCAGATTTGAAACAAGGCTGTAAAGAGATTTCCAAACACGCTAGAAACAGATAGCAGGCTGTCTCTTCACTCATGGTCTCCAGGGCTGCTGCTCCCTGCCGAGTTGAAGAAACTCTCTGTCCTTCTGGCTCCTTCCTTCCTCCTCCTCCACCATCTCTCCTACTACAGACCCTGTAAAACAAGGCCCCATCCTCTGCATTTGCAACCAAGTAACCCCTTAGCCTGAATGCTTTAGCTTTTGATGAGGCCTGGCCCTCTCACAGGATAACTTGGAAAAATACAGCTTTCCAGCTGTCTAGTTTTTTAAGAAGAGCTTAATTTGTAATTGGCAGTGGGCCTGAAAAATGATTGCCTGACACAACCACTGGTTTGGGACTGTCTACAGGACAAATGCCCTTTTGAGACCATTAATGCTCTCCAGCTTGACAACATTGTTTGGTTGCTCACTGCCTGGCCGGGGTCTGTCAGTGGGTTTTGCGCTCAGGCCACAGCACAAGATTTAAGTAGACAACATGTGTCTGCAAAAAGACAAAACGTCACATTTGTGGACTAGACTTTGACTTGAGTTATACCTCCGAGTAGAGAAGAAAGAGCTGGGCAGGTTGCACAGCTACTGGCTGGGCTGGGCTGGAGATGACGCCTGTCCACTTACTCCCTGGTCAGACTGGAGGACTTAAGAAGACAGAGAAGATGACTGCCACCACATCCTTTGCTGTTGTTTGATCAGCCCCAGTTTCCCCTCAAACCAGAAATTAGCTCTGGGAAGAGAGAGGTGGCAGGGAGCTGACATGTGCCATCTTCCTGCCCCTTTCCTTCCTCTCTGTTTTTTAATTCTGAGGAAGTTTCCAGAAACTTCAGCAACATTCATCTTCACTTCTGATTCTTCTGCTGTTCACCAGAAAATCTGCAAGTTGCCCATGAAGCTTTTGCCTGCTGTTTGCCTTTACAGCCCTGGGGTGGAAAGTCTCCTTCTCAGGGGCTGCTAAGGTGACTTGAATCAAGTGGCCCAAAGGGTCGTGTCTCTATTGAGTGGTACCATCAGCACTAACACCTGCTGCGCTGTTCATATCATGTATTTTTCCAAAGAATTCCCTGTAAATTTATACCAGAAGTTACAAGACCTGCTCAGTGTCAATCCACACTACTTGAAATACGATAATAGAATGCTTGATACTTTCATTAACACTGCCAGTGTCCACTGGCATATGTAGAAATCGTGTAAGCAACAAATTCAAGAAGGTACTAGCAATAAGGAGGAGCTATCTGAGGGCTGGTGAGTTGTTTTACATTTCTTCCCAAACACTCTTTAACAAAGCTGATCTTCACGGCTTACTGTGGTGCAAGTAAAAGATCACATTCTTTCTCCTTGGAACCTGCTTCATTAAATTGTGGTCTTACAACTACCACAGATTATGTTTCTGACCAGGTAGCCTTTGGGATTGAGTAAGGAGAGCTAGTCAAGAAATTTCCATCAAAGTATACCAATCTGAAACATACCTTTGTGGGATTTTTTTTTTCTTTCATTTCTACCACCTGTCACTGACAGAGACAGATTTTGCTTGCCAGGGTGGAACTTGAGATTTTGCCCTTCTGGTTCCTGAGGAGCTACAGGACACAGAGGCATCAGCTATGGCTAGAGTAGTGGAAAAGCAGGTGCTAACAGCAATGCACACTGTCTCTCCACTGAGGAAAACTTCAGGAAAAGGGGGGAAAGGATGCTATCTTGTTTCTGAAAAAAAATCCAAGCCCAGCATGACCAAAATGTTTTGACCTTCTAAAATTAAACATTTTCAGAACTTCTTTTCTACAAGAAAACTGAAAACTCTCCTCTGGATAATCTGCATGTACTGTAATTTCCTATGGGATAGAAATTCTGAGTTTCAGCCAAGCCTAGTTTACTTCATCTTAAAGCTTAGGAGATTCTGTAATTCTTTCCTTTCTTTCTTTACTGGCATCTTTAAAATCTACCTTGCACAGATTCACCCTTGAAATCTACCAGCCAGGTGAATGTTTCTTGTAGCAGGAGTCTGAGTACTTGAGTAAAATTAGTTTTATTTCTAAACTAATCCAGAAACCTACAGGATATTAAAACTACCAAGATTATGCAAATAAAAAGTTACCTAGTAATACAGAAATGGATATTATGCCAATCATCTTTCTTCTAAAAGTTCTATTTTCTAGTTTTAGAAATTAAAGTTCTTCTCTAGGAGAAAGTAAAATTATATTTATGTTACCACAATTTTCTTCTAAAGGTTCTTCAACATTTCTCATAGGATTTCTAGGATTTACACTGACAGGCAGATAAACTACTGGCAACTATGCTCATTTTAGCCGGAAGAACAGCTTTTGAATGTGGTGCTGTCTCCTGGGACAAAACAAACAAAACAAAAAAATCCCACAAACAAACAACACACCACAAACAAATCCAAACAATCTCCATTTTGGCAAAAGAAAAGACTGTTTTGAGGGTTAAATAGTATAATGCTTCTTTTTTTTTTTTTGATGGGGCGGGGTGGGGGGCTTTTTACGCCGTTAATTTTCACCCTCCTCTGTCAGAGCTAAAAAGCTCCGTCTTTTCTGGTTGTCTTCACCGATAAATTCCCAGGGTTGCTAATTCATTAACCTTCCTTGGGGCCTGTTTAAGTTCAGCTTGTCCGGAGCTGCCCTCTGCTGCTTGTTTTCTGAATTACACACTTTTAAACAGCCCTTGGAAGAGGGAAAATTGGTAAGAAAAACGAAAAATCAGCCGTGTGATCCTGCTCCTGCCCCTCTTAAGCAACCAGAAAAGTCACTGAACTGTTCAGCAAATTGAATTAAAAATGGCTTGGCTTGGGCTTTGGCAGTCCTTTTCCAACACAACTGTACCATGCTGTTCAGAGAAATGTTCCCTTGCGGTGTTTTGAATGCTATTCTGCAATGAGAAGGTACGGGCTGTTCTACTCCAGCCTCGCAGAAGTAATTTATGCTTCCCTTGAGGCACATGTCAAGCAGTTTAGGAGGCTTCGTAGTTCTGGTTCTGCACTTTGAGGTTGGTTGAACTTGTTCTGTGTTAACTTAACCCTATTTATCTTAATGAAGTCATTTTTTGTCATTAGTGTAGAATGAGACTTTTACATTGAATCTGCTTCTAAGCATCATGATGTACTGGAATGCAGTGAAACAGATTCCTCCCTGATGTTCTTCTCCCTTTGTGTCCCTTCCCTTTCCTCACCGGAACTTGCTCCTTCAAGTGGTATTTCAAGCTTTTCTGCTTTGCATGGCAATTTTTTTTCTTCTCTCAACTTTTCATCCAGTTTTCTTTCCTCCTTTCTCTTTCCTCATATCCTGCAGTCTCAGGACTCCCTCCTTTCTTGGTGAGGGTTTGGATCTCCTTAGGTTTGTAGATTTTAAAACTAGAGAGGCTGCAGTGATGGCCTAGTATAGACCATACAACATCCTTTAATTAATTGCTTGAATTACTGGATATCTTTCATAAACAAAACTTGATTATATTTATCTATCTCAGCACCCTATCACTGTGCTTTATCTTTGCTAGCAACATGAAGAAGTCTTTTTTCAGCAACTTCCTTTCTCTTGTGTTGGCAGTTGTCTAAATTGTGATCATTCTTTAGCTTCTTAGCTTCATTCATTTACACACCTCCCCCTGCATTTCTCAGTATCTTCACAGAATGATTTTTTTGACCTCAGCACTTCAAATATCCCTCAGAACTCCTCTCTCCTGAGCTTTTAATATCTTCAGAAGTGCCACATATGACTGCCAAGTCAATTTTTCTCTTCAGCATTGGGCATTTTTTCTAATCTGGGACCTTTATGTGTGGAAGGTATGTTCACTAAAATTGCTAATAAATGGTCAGGTTGTACTTTTAGTCCAGATTCTCTTTGCTCACGTTGGCCAGAGCTAGTGAGTCACAATCTCTTTCCTATGGCACTCACAGTCATGGTGAGTACAAATCTTTTTCTCCATACTCCTGAGAGGTAATATTTTTTTTCCTAATCAACCTAGATAAAAGCATTTTTGAGTCTTTACCATCCCTCATCTTTGTTAAACTCTGGCTTTCACCCCATTTCTCTCGCTTATACCTCATACTCACTTAAAATACAACCACTTGCTGTGTTTATTGAGATGAAAGCACAAAAGGAGACAACCACTAGAGCTTTACATGCCCAGGCAGTATATTTAAAATGTTTTCAGGTAAGTGAACTGAAATCAATATGTTTTCATGACACAGTGGGGTAGAATGGGGCACCCAAAAGCTCTTTCGGTATTACAATTCCTTTTGGAAATTCAGAAGAATATACAGCACAGATGACAAAACTCTGAGGTTAGGATAAAGTGTACTGTTTAAAAACTATTAAGGTCAGCAATCACTCAAAAGTAATTTCTACACCTTGCTTTGCCTTAAGAGGAAACGTCAGAGAAATGTTCAGAAACTGGAAAAGAGAAGTAACAATTTTACACCGCTTTTCTCTTTCAGGTGTTAAAATACCTGTTCATGTGACCACGTCCGTTCTGAGCCATCCTTCACACAAATGTCTAGCCTCAGCTCAGTCCCTGTGGCTCCGTGTTTACTGTCCACACACAGATTGGCCGCCACATTCCGAATCTGCAAAACCAAGCAGCAACATTTCACATTAAACCAGGCTGCTAAACAGAGATTCCAACATTAAGGAGTTAGGAGCTCAGCTCTCTTAGAAACTGAGGGGCTTGAGACTCAGTTGTACAGAAGTGGTGGGTCTTACTTTTTACAGGGTAGAGCGCCAGCTCCTGGAATGATCTATTCTTTTTTTGAACAGCTTTACAAGCACCAAAGTTTGAAGTATTCTGCTTAACAAATGAAAGGTAGGTCTGTATGAAATAGTCTTATGCAAAGAAACTAAGAGAAAAAAGTGTAAGAAGTTCAAAGTTGAGTCCGACTGCTTTTTTCCCTCCTACTGGAGCAAGTAAGACAAACTGTATTAAGAGGAAATGATTTCTGAACGAGTCCCTCTCAGGCTTCGGAGCAATATTTCTTGAAGACTCAGGCACACCCTTCCCCAGTGCTTATTCTTATTTTGACACAATAATACCATTGTAGATAAGGTTTGAACTAGTGTTCAAAGTGCACAAAATTAAAAAGTATTTAACTTACTATGCTTACCCACAGAGGTTCCTTGTGCTGTCTTGTCTGTATGCTTCTGCAAACAATCTGCAGTGGAACTTATTCTTAAAAGGAAAATCTCATTTTTGAGACTGAAACAATTGAGTAATAATTAACCTGTGACTATTAGTCATACCATTTATGTACCACTGCTGCCATGGAGATTTTTTGGGAGGACTGGATTGAAAAGGAATAGGCTGCCCACTGCCACTAAAAGAGAAAAATGCCAAATTTGTTTTGCAAAAACATCCATATTTCTCCTCGAATACCTTAGTTAAGCTGTTTAAAAATCCTTTAGACACCTCCAGAGTGAAGAGGACTTCTTAAAAAAACTTTCTCTTCCAATGAGATGCACAGAAACTGAGTAACCAAAGCCTACACAAATGCATGGAGCTGTACACAGATTCTGTATTCATAATACATAGAAAGCAGGTGCACACTTTGACATTGAATGGATATATAGTTGAGATGGCATTTGGAGTTTTCCATAGAAAATATTTTAGAAGTCATCATTGTTGCCATATTATGTTAGACAAACGCAAACATTGCCACTCTTAAATACTGCATATCTCACCAAAACCAAACCAAACCAAAACCAAAATAGGATGGAAAACAACTCATCATGGAAAACAACACAGCACAAACCATTGCAAAAAGTGGCAATGCTTGCAATCCTTATGCTTGTCAGACACATGGGAGAGGTGCTCTGCTCTTTTCTTGATTCTGGAGGACTGGAATTGAGTCTATTCATCATGTTCTAAGAAATATTTAGACAGATAGGAAAGCAACAGGAACTGGAGAAAATTAAAACAAACAAACAAACAAAACAAACAAAAAAACTCCCACCACCTTCAGGAAAGGTTTTAGGAACTGCATTTGTTTAGCCTAGAAAAGAGCAGATTGAGCAAATGATGTGAGCACCAGTTTGAGCAATGGCTCCAAAAACCTTTGAGCTTTCACCAGAGCTCAGAGCAATATTCTCCCAAAACTTGGACAAGTGCAGTTCTAGGGTATATTCTTATTTTGAATGAAATTGCTGTAGAAGAGGTCAAATGCTAGCCTTTTGATATACACAACCAGATGCAGAAATCCATCACTGAGCCCCACAGTAAAAAGAGCCATGTTATCCAAAAAAAGGATGAAATGTAATTAGTTCTCAACAGCCCTGCCTTCATTTTCATATCATTCAGCAAAAAGACAGGAAAGAATAAAGAGGGGGAAAGATTTTATTTTTATGTTTTTTGTCTTAAGTGAAATATCTACTCCAAACTTTATATGAGTGTTCAATCATTTCTCAGTGCATTTCAATTTACATTATATAAATAAAGATTACTGGCCTAACATGAAAGTAAACGATACATCAGTTCTGTCCTTACAGCGTGTAAGCTAACTAACATGGGGATGCTAACAATTACCATTAATATTTTGGATATACTTATGGGACTCAGAATTGTAAAAGGAAAGAGAACACACTCCACCTCCAATGAACACTTACTAGATTAAAGGACTTTCATGATTTTATCTAGATGGCATTGCTCCATACCATTCTCATTCATTTGGACTATGTGGTAAATTTACTCTACGCATTTCTGGAAAAGCTTTGAGCTGAAGCCACATTTAGTTCCTTCACTGCTGGAAACCATCTCTCTTCTTTATTTCTCCTACTCTTCCCTTTGCTCCTGAACTGTTTCCTTAAGTTAGTTTTTCTTCTGGTTTGTTGCAGCTTACATGTTAATTCAACCTTTCTTTGTTTTATCCTTCCTGTCAGCTGCGGAGGGGCTGTGGATTGTTTTTCATTTTCTTTTTGTACTACAGGCATTTCAGTCAAGTCTGTGCTTTTGTTCTCTGGCATTTCTGTGTGGCCTTGGCAGTCACTAGAAATTGAACTGAGCCATCAAGCTGCTGCCAGAACCACAGGGAATGTTCTGCTGAACACCAGCACCACATTGCCTGCAAATCCCCTAAGATCCCTTCACGGAAGAAGGAAGGAAAGCAGGAACACAGTAAAGAGAAGCTCTATTTTCATTTATACATCAATGTGCATTTGAACTGCCTTGTCTCCAGTCACATGGCACAATGGATTTCAAATGTTTAGGTTGTGAGTTACAACTAGAGAAGAAATAGCTAGCACTCCCAACAGACTCTCATTTCCAGCATTTGTAGTTGTGCCATTGTGGAGACTGGGGATGAACAGGAGACATTTTATCACACATGCAGGTAGGGCATTGAGTTGCTACCTACAAAGCTTATTTGCTCAACACTACTTGCTATCATTTGTACACACAGATATGTGTATGGGAAAAGCATGTTTTTGAGGAGTTTGTATGGACTAACAGGGATGGTTAGAGGTGATCTTAAACGTCTTTTTAGAATTAAAGCATGGCACACTCTGTATATCATTATGCATATTTAGTTCTTGAAATGCTGTCCTAACACACACTGGGACATAGATACTAAGAAAGATTATGGACCCTATAGTTCTTACAGAGAGCAGGTGAGGTGTAAAAGCACAGAGAACACAAACTGTAATAGGTTTGTATTCTCCCTCTTCTATACTGAAGGTGTCTGAGCAAGGACATACAGGCTCTTTCAGTGCTGTACCTACGTTTGGCAAATAAAGACACGCCGACTGAGGGAGATTTCTGCTGTTGTAGCATCTGACTTCTGACTTCTGTGCTTTAAAGCAAGCTAAGGACAAATCACTGTGTAAGCCTAGATACAGTTGTCCTTGGGTTTTATGAAAAGCAGTTAACATACATTAAAACTACAGCTTCCTTTCTCTATACTAGCCAGCCCATGTTAAAACAGACTTTTCTACAGAGTAGGCAAGGCCTGGAGAAAAAAGTAGCTTCGCTCCCTGGCACTGCACCAGTGGAAAGAGGAACATGATATAAAACAGGAAGCAGAACATGGGAACACAGAAGGTCTTTAAGCCTATACCTTAAGTTTGAAGAATAAACTGTTATCTCTTGACATTTGAAGCTGTTGATTTGATAGACAGGTATTTCTCCACTAACTTTTAGGGAAAAGAACAAAGGACTTGTAAATACAAAATATTTTTGACAGATGATGTCAGTATGGCCAGCTCCACTACCAAGTGCATTGGATTATTAAATCCTATCAAAATATTCCATTTTAAATTCAGGGTTTTGCATGTTTAATTAAAGCATCTCTGTGTTTCTCTATAAACAGAGAGAATCACAATTACAGTGCTCACTAAGTCTCTTGAGGAGAGAGATACTTAAAATAAAAACACCACTTTGTAGAGAAAGTTGACCTGTGGGACCCAAGCATTGGGTGGGATTTATTTACAGTCAGAGTGCAAGTGGAGCCCCTGAATTATTTGGTATATTGATCACCTTAAGATTAGTTTTTAAGATGTCAAAATATTTTGAGACTATTAAAGGTACATTTACACAATTATCCACATTCAGTGTTGCCTCCTATTTGATTCTAGTCAGTTAAACAACTGACTGTTCAATAGAAAGGGCATTTAAAGGAGTGTTTCCTTTATACTTGAAGGAAATTTGTGGTCAATCACCACAGGGATGCTGTGGCAGTTAAAGACTCATCTCTGGTTCCTGTGCCAGTCTCTGTGTCTCGGTAACTTCCCACCACCCTGCTAAGTCTCTTTCCTTTGAGAAAGAGCCATGCAAGTGGCTCTGCTCTGCTAATGCCCTGCTTAAACTGAGCTAAGCTGGTGGACACAGTGGGTGAGGAATGCTTGCAGGATTTATTTCTGTCCCTTCATCTGTGCGTGGGGCAACACCTAGAATTTTATCATGCAATAAGTAAGCAAAGCATAATAGGTATTCTAGCCTACCGGTATTTTTAGTTGGTTGCATTTGCAGAGCTTTGTTTTGCAATGAAACAAAGCAGAGGTTTGGACATTTTCAGGTATCAAAGAGTTTCTCAACTCCTCTCTTTCTTCACTTGTCCTATTACTCACCTTTTTTCCCTCTGATGATATTTCTCTCAACTATCTCAAGTGTCTTCAGCCAGCTCCTCTCCTTCTTCAAAACTTCCTTTTCCTCTTTTACCTGTGACTGAAGTTCTCCCCAGCTTCATACTGTCAGGCATTCACTTTTGCTTGCCCATCCACACTGGGTTCATGTTTAAAGCTTCCTGGAGCTAAGACAACATACTGCATGCATGAACAAAACTGATGAGGTACAAATCAACCGACTTCCAAAATCTCCAGTTTCAGAGGAAATCTGAAGACAGACAAACTTTGTAGTACATACTAAGCATCAACAAGCAGGGCAATGTGTGTATTTCCTTAGGAAATAAAACAGGAAAATTGGGCCACCCTTAAAAATTAATCTGCTTTAGAATCTCACACCAGGGAAAACAAAAACAAAACAAAAACAAACCAAAAACAAAACAGGGGTTCCCAAACAGTGTTTACATACAGCAAAATATACTGTCTCTCAGATAAATTGATCTCAGGCTAAATTAATGCTGGAGTTTTGCAGAAAGTCAGCAGTTACATGATTTAATCTGCTCCCCATGGGAGAGGCAGGTTAAGATGGTCTGGCTTCTTACACTCTGAAAAATACAGTAGTTTCTGCAAGATATGCTCTTGAGACAGTGGGTGATGTCCTGGCTGCAGCAGCGCCTGCCCTGCGGCCCCGCTGCCAGCCCAGGACGCCGCAGCCTTCCTGGAGGCGGAGGGGGTGAGTGAGAGAGGGAGAGGCACTCCCAGGGGCACGGGGATCTGTGCTGCATGCTCATTGCTGCACTAACCAGCTGCACCAAGAGCAAAAAGCTTTGTGTTCAATGTAGGCATCTTAAAACGATGAAGGTGGAGATGGTGCTGCGAATATCCTCAGGGTGGCCCATACAATATAGCAACATGAGAGGCACCTTGGTGTTATCAGTTCATACAATACTTTCCTTACATCTTATTCAATGCTGCAAAAAAGAAAGTGGCTGTAGCTCTTGGAAGACATTAGCAATGTGCATTTATGTTGCTTTTTTTTTTTTTGTCTGAGCAGAACTTAAAGACAGTTTTAGTACATGCTTACATTCTCAGATAACCCTAGGGCCATCAACGTCTGCCGATCAAATACAGAGAAATGAGCTACCTTTCCTGTCAACTGATACATAGTAATTTTAAACTTATTTATCCTTTATATGAGCCATAAAAAGGAAAAGTCAAAGTTAAAAGAAGTCAAGCTCTGTCAAAGACCTCACTGAAGAAACAGGGGACTCTGCTGCGCTGTATGGCACTGATCCTGATGAAAGAACTTTGAGCAGCACAGTTGTGCAGCACTCGTTCCATGCAGGATGGGGGATAGCTGGTTATACTGCTTTTGTACAATGTCCACGTGACACTTGGTGGGCTGAGACTGACTCATTAAGGGCATGAGGATGACACTTGAAAAATAAAGTAATCAAAAGAGAAGTTAGTGAATTCTTACGTTTTAATCCTTTTTCAGATATGCTACTTGATTTAACTTCATGTGTGACATTTTCACATCAGTGCTGTAAAACAATTATATCAAATCCATGAGGTCTGGACTGAAAAAGGAGTATTTTCAGGTCCTATTGCTCAGTCACTGCATTGCTGCAGTGACTGAGAGACTTGCTGTGTATTAAATCATTGAATAACAAGTTCATGCAACAGCAAATGAAACCAAGCTTAAATATTTCCCTTTTGACCCAGTAAAACAAATCAATTTTTTTTTTCACATCACCTTGACAATAGACTTGTGAGTCTAAAATAAATTACAATGGTTAACGTTGTATGATGGATTTACTGTAAAATGTGTTTTCAAAGATATCGTTGGAAGCTGCACAATACACACACACAGTCAACCACAGCTTGTAGAATGAGGAGTACTTCCTAAGAAAACATCTGGCTTCCAAATCTCACCTAATGCAGCTATTGTTTTAACTTCCTTCAACAGGATTTCAAATACATACTACAAATAAATTCTTGCACCTTTGAAAGAGAATGGGATGATTATTACTGTTTTTCAACTGGTAGCACCCTGTCCAATATATTTGTAAGGAAAAGAACAAAATCTAATTGAAAACCTCCCTTTTTTTTCCATGGTGGGAGAGGAAACAGTACAGTAATCTCACCTAGACACAGAACGGACAGTCTCACTAACCTTACTGTTTGGATTCATCATTGCATTACTTTACTGCACATATTTCAATGTTACATGGTGGAACAGAATATCAAGGAAATGTACACCCTCCCAGCTACAAAGGACAAAAGGCACAAACAAGAACAAGAGATAAGGTCATGTCGAGTGTAGCTAAGACTACTGTTTTTTTTTTGTTTCTCAAATTTGCTTCTTCACCATCATGAATAGATTTTGTCAAGAAATTTAAGAGTCAGATTTTAAGTAAGTGTGTTTTCAAAAAGAGAGGAGTTTTGTAGAGGCTATTTATGAGATGCCTGCTTTTACACCACACACTTTTACTAGCTACGTATCAAAATACCAGAGCCAAAAATTGCCGGAGTACCTTTGCTGTTCCTTAGACTAGCATAAGCAATCAGATGTAAAGTCTTTCCAAGTGCAAGCAGAGAGGGTACTAAATGATAGTCAGCTTTGGCACAGACGTTTGTTGTGTTTAATCAGCAAGGTTTCTAGAGCTGCTTGATTCTCACAAAGCAATAACAGCCTGTTTTCCTCTTTCTGCTTCTAATTATGACAGCCATTGACCTTCAAGTTTGTTCAAGTCCTTTGCAAGTATGAACAAATTAATTAAAACTTCACAGGAATGTGACAGTCTCAGGAAAAAATAGAGTAGTAGGACTGAAACTTCTCTTCTTGTTATTTTAGAGAAACTATATTTTAGAGGAAACAGAAAGTCTTTGGTCTTTACTTCCTTCCTAAGAACTCAATAAGTACTTTTAAGGTACAGATTAGATACCACTGCTATGATCTATGATTTACTTTTAAGAAGTCTTGCTTTTACGCAAATAGCGCATTAATAATGATGTGAGAAGACTTAATACCTGAATCCCAATCTCTTCCTCTTAGACCTTCTGATTGAGTTAAGGATTGTTCAG
The DNA here is from genome assembly GCA_013399475.1 of Chauna torquata. NCBI lineage: Eukaryota > Metazoa > Chordata > Aves > Anseriformes > Anhimidae > Chauna > Chauna torquata. The sequence goes on along the minus strand of VXAL01005372.1, from coordinate 68,992 downwards.
CTGGCTGTAGAAATTATAGATCTCACAACCACAGTCCTCAAAGGATGCACATGTATACATGTGGAAGACAATGAAGGAAGGCCATTGTAGCAGTCACACAACCTTGATCCAGCCTGACTTCTACTGACAAATTTGTTACCTCTTGGTATAAATTTATCCCATGAAGTGTGGGCAGCAGCATCATAGATATAAGAAACATTAACAACAAATGAATTTGTTATTGCCAAGGAGTAACAGACATGCATAAACTGAAGTCCCTTTGAACTTCCATAACTGGTAGCTTGCAAAGAAGAATTAAGAACCGCTACTACCACAAAAAGTTGTTTTTAAAATTTGGCAATGAGGTAATTTGCTTTTTTAAAAAAACACATTCTGGAGAATAATAAAGGCACCTATGTTTAGAAATTCTTGACCACTGGGGATATTCTGAGGTGGAAAGGGTCGTACCAAAAGTCTTGGTCAAAAACTTTGTTCTTCAGTTTGTTTGAGAGCCCCAAGAATATCTTCAGCAAAACCAGAGAGGGTCAGAACTCACAGTACAGATATTTCTATGGTATTTTAAAATGTAGCAAAACATACCAAAAGAGTAAAAGCCTTCTTTATAAATCTTAATAACTTGAGAGGAAAAAGCCCTCTGCATATCATGTTCAAGATGGAATGAATCAGCTGTAGTTCCTAGGGGTAAAAGGCCACTGAGACTTTCAGTACAGCTACGGAAGTCATTTCCTATCCCTGCACTCTTTATGTTTTCATTTCTTCCACACAAAACAAACAGTCAACAAGGTGTGCCCTGGTTCCACTCTTTAAAGAAGTCCAAAGGCAGAACATCTTTGACAGCTGGAGAGTTCCAGCAGGCTGTTTGTTTGCCCCCTACTCAAGTGGTGCTCAGATATTGGCTTCCCCTTCCCCTCCTCTCCCTCCCCTCATCCCCGAGAAGAGAAATTCCATTTGTCTGCTAGTGGCACTTGGCACCTACAAAATGCAGACCACAAGTTGAGCACAATTAGTCTTTTTAAAAGAAAAGTACCAAGCCTCCACTTTTCATACTTGCAAATACAAGCAAAACAGATTAAACCTAACTGCACCTACACAGTAGTCCTGGTGAATTGTACGAACAGGAGGAGGTATATAAATGGATATGTTTAAAAACAAAAAAAACAGAAAAAAAACCACCACAACAAAAGTATTGACTTCAGACCTCCTTTTTGCTAATGATATTCTCAGCATCTAAAATCATCTTATGACACGCAATAATGAGTTCTACATATTCTTTTCCATGTTCTTATACTCATTGTGCATGTAGCTTATGGCCTGTACACACGATATTGTAATGAATTATAAAAAGGACAGCAATAGTCCTAAGACATGACAGTTTCTCATTTTAATGGCTAGTCCAGGGATTGTTCCAATCACTATGAACTCTCTTAATAACACTACTTATCAAAGGAACCAAATCTAATTTCATAATTTTAATTTCCTGTAATGTAAAATGTTAGCCTCATTTAAATTTCTTCTAATTTGTGTATTCCTCACCTCCCCCCAGGCAGCAGGTGGAGGCTCCACAGGAGGGTAATATTTGGGGACATCCCAAGCCACTGCAGCCATGAACCACTTGAAATCTTTACATTTAAGGTGCTTGCGCAGCTCCTTCTGGGCAGAGATATCACCAGTTGAGAGATGTCTGTACTCAGGCCGTCGCTGGTAAATATACTCTGCAAACTCATCCATCCATGTCTCTGCCACACGCTTCAGGTTCTGTGCAGCAGAAAAAAAGCAAACATCAACTTGCTCATGCTTTGACTGAAATGATATCTCTAATGGAGAGAATTAAACAAACAAACAAAAAAATCAATAGTCCGCACAACTGTCAAGCTTCACTGGTCTAGATTTTCATTCTTAACATATGGAAAAATACTGATAAACATATGCTACCTTCATTAAAGTGTTGAGCAACCACTACAGAGTATTAAGTATCCTGTTTTCCTGCTGACTCTGTAAGATATGGTGTTTTGTCTGTTGAACATCTTATTTTCCTTCCTATTCTTTATGCATCTTCACATGGGTTTTGACTAATGCCGGATGTTAAACAGAAATTTTCTTTCAGCTGCTCACATTTGTACCTGTGCCTTTTCCTGTTAGCTCAGAACCTACTAATGTGCATGAACAGTTCAAATTATTCCTTCTGATGTACTTCACTTCACATCTGAAAGGCATCTGAATTTCAACCGCCATCGCACAGCTTACTCATTTAGCTTTTTGCATTTCTGAACCTCCTCCAGTCTTGGCTAACTTCTCTTCATCAATTTGCATCCCCTGTTACCTTCTCAGTTCTCTTCAGGGAAATCTTAGATACTTGTCCTAGAATGGAAGTCTAGTCACCCTGCAGCTAGCCCTCTCCCACGATTACATCTCACAATTCATACCTGCATTTTAGGTATGAATTACATGCATATGTATGGGGGAAGCAGTCATGACCTTGCTCTGCCCCTTTTCACCTTTGGTTTCACATTAGCTTTGGACTGGAAGCTTTGCTGTATTAGTGCACTTGTAAGTCTTCAAAAGCCCATAATCCTGAAGTGGATCTGACTTGAGGCAAAGCAACTCATGGGATAAACAGTGCAACTTGTGGCTTTCTGCACTCATCCTGTAGATACATCTAGATCTAGCTCTGTATGAATCCCAGTTCACACAAAGTCCCACAGTTTATTTTTGTTGGCATTTTACAGGAAAGACAATTATCTATTTTGTTGTGTAAGAATGAGACTGAAGAGATATCTTTTATTGTTGTTTAGAATCATGGAGTATAAATAGCTGCAGGATGGGGGAGATTTTTCGTATTTCTGTATGTTTTTTTCCACATGAATTTATACGCAGATGGTGTACTGGAATACAGATTTAATCCATTCTGCATTTCCACAGCTGCCCAATAACCTCTTATCCCACCAACAAAGGAACATCTCACTGGATGACATTGAGACACTGGAGTGTTCTTATTGCTTTGTTTGTAAAAACAAGATCATTAGGTTTTGTAATATTCTTTTTATAGAACACTAACTGCAAAATGCTGAGATTCCCTCTGTAATAAGCTGGAGGACAATATACATCTGATTATCAGCAACATAAGGTAACGTTTCTTCTCAGAACATTCTCTGCATATAAGCAAGCTTGATTCTTACTCTGATTTGCTTTCAAGATTTGTTTGAAAGTTCCTTTCCTGAATTTTATTAATCTGCACAAACTAGATGTCTCTGAACTAATAAGGCTTATCTGAATACAAAGACAGCAAGATACAGAACAAACGAAGTACTTTTAGCTGACACTGCAAGATAAGCTTCTATGTGTTTTGTCTCTGTGAAGCAAATACATTAAAACCTGCAAGAATAAAGCAATTACAATTAAAGAAGTTTAAGAAATCACATCACTTCTATCCCAATATAGAAATGGCTCATGCCCCATATAAGATTGCTTTTTGTTGTAATTTCATGAAAATCTAAATTACTTTACAAGACATTTGAATTCACGAATACAGGAACTGGGTAGGACAAAGAAAGCCACAATAAACTCAAGAACAACATCTAAATGACAATCCCACGCATTTGGCAGAAATGCTGTAATGCAGAAATCTCCTGACAAGTAAAAGTACTATGTGATGAGACTCTGTAGATGAGGCCAAAATATGATTAAGCACATTAAACTTAAAAGCCAAAATCATGAAAATAAGTGTGATCCTTCAAGCATATTTTCCACTCGTGCACAGTTCATTTACTATAATGCAAATGCAGTTTAAGATTGTTCTAGAAAACATCACTATTTTTTTGTAATCACTTTATCTGATAGTGTTATTTTCATATTAAAAAAACATATGGTAAAAGTACAGCAAATTTTTTTTTTCTTAGGAAAGAAAAATTCAAAGTAACTCCAGCAGAGACTGAGCCCATCAATATTAAAGTAGACTCTGCTGGAGCTTTCTCCAGTTATTTGGCTAATCGAAAAGAACTGCATTCTTCCTTAGATGATTGTAACTGAATAAAAAAGGAGTCCAACAGAAATGCTTCATATTATTATACTTGCTCACTAGCTCAGAATTCTTATTCACCCATCAAAAACTCTGTTTTCAAATGACCCCTTTATCACTGTCTTTTTTTTTTTTTCTTTGTGGTGGTGGAAACCCACCAAAATACTGCATTTGAAAAAAAAAGTACAGTTCTGCTCACCATTCCTCAAGTATCAGGTAAGCCATAGATTCATACAATATCCTGAGTTGGAAGGGACCCACAAGGATCATTGAGTCCAACTCCCAGCTCCACACAGAACCACCCAAAAATCAGACCAGATGTCTGAGAGCGGTGTCCAAACGCTTCTTGAACTCCAGCAGGCTCGGTGCCGTGACCACTGCCCTGGGGAGCCTGTTCCAGTGCCTGACCACCCTCTCGGTGAAGAACCTTTCCCTAACACCCAGCCTGAACCTCCCCTGTCACAGCTCCATGCCGTTCCCTCAGGTCCTGTCGCAGTCACCAGAGAGCAGAGATCAGCGCCTGCCTCTCTGCTCCCCTCGTGAGGAAGCTGCAGGCCGCCATGAGGCCTCCCCTCAGCCTCCTCTTCTCTGGGTTGAGCAATCCAAATGACCTCAGCCGCTCCTCACACGTCTTCCCCTTTAGACCCTTCACCATCTCTGTAGTCCTCCTTTGGACAACCTCTAATAGTTTCATGTCCTTCTTATATTGTGCTGCCCAAAACTGCACACAGTTCTCAAGGTGAGGCTGCACCAGGCACAGCAGAGCAGGACAATCCCTCCCCTCGACCGGCCAGCAGTGCCGTGCCTGATGCACCCAGGGCACGGCTGGCCCTCCTGGCTGCCAGGGCACGCTGCTGGCTCGTGTTCAACTTGCCGTCGACCAGAACCCCCAGATCCCTTTCTGCAGGGCTGCTCTCCAGCCTCTCGTCCCCCATACGTATTCCTGCACCTATAGCCAGGGTTGCTCCATCCCAGGTGCAGAATCTGGCTCTGGCTCTTGTTAAACTTCATGTGGTTGGTGATTGCCCAGCCCTCTAATTTTTCAAGCTCTCTCTGCAAGGCCTCTCTACCCTTAGGGGATTCAACAGCTTCTCCTAATTTAGTGTCATCTGCAAACTCACTTAGTATACATTCAAGTCCTGCATCCAGGTCATTCACAAAAACATTGAAGAGAACTGGCCCTAAAATGGAGCCCTGGGGAACCCCACCCACCAGTGACTGGCTGCCAGCCTGATGGAAGCCCATTTACTATAACCTTTTGAGCTCAAACCATCAGCCAATTGCTCACCCATTGCATTATGTTTTTGTCTAGCTGTATGCTGGACTTTTTGTCCAGAAGGATGCTGTGAGAAACAGTATCAAAAGCTTTACTGAAATCCAAAAAGATGACATCAGCTGGCTTCCCTTGGTCAGCTAGGTGGGAAACCTCATCATAAAAGGAAATTAAGTTTATTAAACAGGACTTTTCCCTCATGAACCCATGTTGGCTGTGACCAATAACTGCATTGTCTTTCACGAATTTTTCAATAACTCCCAGAATAATCTTCTCCATAATTTTATCAGGCACTGAAGTGAGACTGACATCCAAAACTATTTAGACTTGTTCCCCAGTTCTTCCAAAACCATTCTGTCCATCCTGTGCTAAAAATCTTCCACACCTTGCCAGATTCTATAATGAAACTATACATCCTTAGCAAGTTTATACAAAATAAAAATACACACTCTTGATTTGCTAGCTGTAAATCTCTGTACTGTTTATGAACATGACCATAAGGAACCTTCTGTCCTGGAGTAGCAGGAAGGTCTTTCTAAAGTTGGTAGTTACAAGAAAGCACTGTATCTAAACACTTTAAAGAGGTTTGTTGGCTTCAGTTAACATGGGTTTCTTATCCTTATTATCAGTACACAAGCTCAGAAATCAGATTTCCCTTTAACATAAACACATATAGACCAGTAACAAAAACTTCAAACTGCAGTTAACCCCCGTACTTAAATTGAATGCAGTCACGTAGATTGAATTCTCCTGCAAGCTGGCCCAGAGCAACCTTGCACCATCAAAGGCAAACATCATTTGCATTATTATTTAGAATATGCTAACTTAGCACGACCCTGGAGATGAATAAATTCTGCTAAGTTGAATATCTGAGCTCTGTGGCTGTCTAACGTTGTGAGAAGTTGCCCTATGAGAAGAATCTCCTGGGATCGTAACTTCTCTGCAAAACACATCAGTGAGATTCTGGTTATTACTGACCTTATCACCAATAGTGAGATTCTGGTTATTACTGACCTTATCACCAATAGAAAGTAAGAGGAGCACAACTGAAATGAGAGAGCTCATCTCACATTAAGGATTACTGATCAAGTGACTTACTTGTAAGAAAGTGATTTCAAGTCCTTTATGAGTCTCCTAGAATTGCCATTCCCACTATCTGGGTGAGTGCTTGACATTGTGGAGGAAGGAGGACCATTACATCCTCCCTGCCTGAGCCTTAAATGAGGCTAGATACATTCTTGAGCATGTCAGCATATTTAGCCCCATAAATGAGCATAGGAATGAGCACTACCAAATCTTGACAGAATCTGAATGTAAAATAGCTGCTGAGCAGTTTGACACTGTTAGGACTTTACAATGTATGTGTGTGTAGTGCTGCAGAGACTTACAGGTCAAAGGAGTTTAACAGCCTAAGAGACTAGGTAGCATTTTGTGAATGTTTTACAGCATCACGTAAGCACTCCAGTCTCACAATAAAGCTAATCTACAAAGAATTTAGAACAAGCAAAATAAGAGTTGGCTTTGAGTCTTCTCGATTTCTGTCTCCGTTACTCTCTGCATAATCTTCTAAAGAAAATAAGTCCTTTAAATGCCAGTTTCTCAAATGCCATCAAATATCTTTATTGATAAGGATAATAAGTTTTGGGGTGTTTTGTGGTAGATCACACTTGCTTGGATTCTTTTACTTCAATCTGAACACCTCATCTAAATGCATACAGAAAGGAAAAATGAAATGTTTCTACAGCTGAAAAACTGCTGTAGCATGGCTTTGTTGTCAAACTACTACTCATTGCAAGGTTACAGAAGTCCAGATTGGTTAAGCTGGACTTTTAATAGAAAAAGGGAAAAATAGAAAGAAAAAATAAATAGGAGCAATTAAATGAAGATCAGTTCAATATAAAAGTTACATGAATTGACACACAATGTAAGGAAGTCACAGGGATTGCAGATGGATATCTGAAGAGTTTCTCAGGACCTATCCATGACAGACCAATGACGACTTGTTCTCTTTCTTGTCATATTCAGTGAAAAATTTCTGCATGATAAAAAATAAAGCCCAATGATATTTGAGTAGATGTGTACTTCTATATATAACGTTGTGACAGGTGTCACCAAGAAGCTGAGAGATGCATGCAAAAGTCATATCAATCACAGTAAGACTCATTCATCAGCTGTCATCAGTTGCCCATGCATGCATTCTTGATTTAATTAAGTTTTGTGGCACTGCTACGACTTTACTCTTTGGTAAATCCTTTACTATCAGGCTTACACTTGGAGAAGGTTTCTTTAAGTTTGCATGAATTCATACATTTAAAACCGTATCTTTGTTTTGTATTTTCACTCAGCAATGTTCTGCCAGACAGTAAGATACAATGTCACTGATTTCCAGACTTCAGTAAAAGAGTTGAAATCAACTTGACTGGAGAACGAGAGAGATATATGAGGACTTCTCCACTTGAAAAAACATATTCTTCATGGACCATTTTGTCCTTTTCACATTCTTCAGTGAGGAGGGAAGATACATCTCTGATCAAATGATGGTCCCTTCTTTTTAAGGGTGTAAGATTGTCTGCTTTTTTCAAGAAACATGGTATCTACTCAAACTCAGTGAGAAGAAGGTAGGCTCTGGTCATAAGAATGGAAAAGTGGACTCAGGCAGGGACATGGCAAAGGACAGATTTATAAGTATTCCCTCTGAGTAAGGTTTAACTAGATTGGCCCCTGATAAGAGAGGGGTAATTCCACATTTCATAATAAAAAAGTTACCTACATAAATACTATTCTACATTGCAAACCTGCATAACTCCATCCCACAGTTATATGTTTTCCAATTCACATTCTAGATACAGCAGTTAAACTCGCATAAAAAATGTAATTTCTGTTTTCATTTTCTCCAGATGGTCTAAAGTACATTTTTGTTATCCAGTGGCACTAAAGCAGTACAATGGTTTTCCTATTTGTTTCATTTCACCTGCATAACCTGTTTTTTCTGCTTTTGTGCCTATCTCATTCTTTGCATGAAACCAACCTTGACCCCAAACCACAGACTTTGCTTTTGTCAATATTAAACTGCTACAGGAACACGTGGATCCTGCAATGAATTCCTGCTTTCCTACATTTAATCTGAACAGTTTCCAGAAAGCTGGATGTCACCAGCAGACACACACCCAGCTGGTGTAGTTTTGTTTGTCACAACAGTCTTTTCTCTCATCAGCCAGAACATCAAAAATTACTTTCAATTACATCAAATATGAGTCACCATAGCATGCCTAGGGCCTGACTGTATTTCAGCTGTGAAATTTAAGAGAGGATATGACTGTTTATTTGCTAAAAATAGCATGACAATCTCTGCAACAACTGACGTGTTAATCTATCTACTTCCTATTAACATTCCAATGTGGTTATTTTCTCTCTTCCTACTTCATCTTCCTAATTTAAATGTTCTTTATTGTTTGTTTTGTGAAGAACAGTGTTGTTGCTACTTCAAAATGGGTGTCATTTTTACTTCTGGAAGCAACTGTATTTCATTTGTCTAGAAATAATAAAATATACAGTTTGTTTTACTTTAAAAGTATTTAAAAGGTGCATTGGGGATCCATCCAGCCAAGAGAACTATACTTTATGTTCCTCTGGCATATGGGTAATATAATGTCACAATAAATCACTGCAGAGGAGGAGAACAAAGTACGACTGGAGGAGCCCATCCAACAAGTATGGATTAATGTGACAGAGGCAGCAGCATACAAAACCTCACAGCACTCACAAGGAGAAAAGTAGTACCCTAAACTCCATGCAAACATCCTTCCTTCAGTGACAGCACACAATCATTCCTCATTTCCGTATATTTCTACAGCAAAAGCATAGTAAAGTATTTCCTGAATACTAATTGCGGCTTTGTGACATGCAGGTCTCAATATCTAAGGTGCCCACATCACTTGTTTAAATGGGGGCTTTCATTCCTTTCCCCTTCTTGCCTAATTCCCTTTTAATTTTGGCATTAGGAAGTGCTAGCGTTTGTCATTCTTTACCCCTCTTGGGCATCTTGTTTTGGTCCTTTGCACTTAATGTGTTTAAAACTTAATTGGTTTTCCTTCCAGCAACGGTTTGTATTTGTGCAAAAAAACCCAACCAAATAAAGAGATGCCTGCAGGTGTAAAAGAAAGGCTTCTCCATGGAAGACAGTATGCTAACTAGGTGACAAAGCTGGTGGTGTATATAAATAACTCTTGTGAGACTTAGCACACCACAGCTGGCAGAGAAGCAAGAGACTATTTATTTTCAGCCCGTAGTCTACAAATACCTAGAACTGAAATTCCACAGATGTCATCTGAAAACTGCCAGAATTTCATTCTCTATGTAAAAGTTTATATCTCCATTGCAAAAAAATTTAAGATCTACACATTGGAAAAAAGGGGAAAATAAAAAAGCCCACTGTCACTAAAGGACAAATTCCTGCTCACTTGAGGCCAGACCATGGGGCTTGGTGTGCAGCAAGCTCTGCATGCATGCAGGATGGGCGTAGTGCACCATGAGGATGCTTCTTGCCCTAAGCTCCATGGCTGCAGGTCTCTGCAGGCTGTTTGTAGGGCTGCTGTGGGGAGAGAGGGAATACAGCCCAGTGTTCTCATGGCCACTCTGGAGATTACCATTTCAGACAGGTATAAATACAAATTTTATTTACTGATGAATACTCCTCAGCAGAAAGCAGAGTGACAGTGTAACATCATCCCCACAAATTTGTTCTCTGCTGTGATGCTCACTTTATGGACTCATGCTCGGTGAGCACTTTTAGCCTATATCCCACCTCTGCAACTAAGCCTGGAAGACAGCTCAGCAGTTTGATTCCAAATACATTTATTAGCTACATAACCTGGCTTCCAGTGCCAGTCTATTGAACAAATCCTGGAAAGCAGTTACCATCATTGACGCTGTTGTTATCCTGGAACATCTAGGTCTCTGTCTTTTTGCATTCCTTTGAGATAGCTAACTGTTAAACTACCTGTCCTGTTGCCTTTTTTTAATCTTAAAAGCAAAACTTCTATTCAGATTGACCAAAATATATAAAATTAGCATTTAAAAAAAATTACTGTGACTTTCTTATATTCAAGGTTTAGAAGATATTAAAGTTTTTCTTTGGTAAGTGCTCTGTTTGAGATCTTGGTTTAATTAATTTTAATGATGAATTTATAAATCTGTTAAATGAAAAAAGTTAGACTGGAAACTTACAAAGTTATATTGTACAACCATTATCATTATCGTATATTATGATTGTGCTGTTGCAAGAAGACAATTCTTGCTTGATTCTGAAATGATTAGCTTATTCTAAGCTAATGTTCCAGCTGCTTACTGTGACTGCTGAATCCTCACTGAATTTGTGCTACAGCCCTTTGTGCTAAAGAGGTGATTGCAAAAGTGCCAGCACTGCCCTCTGAACAGCATGCCACATCTACCAGTTTGCACTCCAGTCACGAGAAAACAAAGCCCTACAAACCTTTACCTAACTGTTTCTCCTTGGTTCTTTAACTTAACTGGAAACTGAGAAAAAAAAAAAAAAAAGTTCAAGGGCTGCTTTAAGAAAACCCCAATCATTATTTGCAGCTGGAAAAAATAAAAACGGTCATAATATCAAAGGAAGATCCTTTTTGAAGCCACACAAAAAGGCTGAGCAAATGGTTCAGGTGGGAATCTGAACCCACCTTTATCAGCTGAATTCCTGAAACAAACTCTTGCAAGTTCCAATTCAGCAACACTGTGTAATGAGGCAAATGTCATCATGCTTGTGCCTGCTGGGTCAGAGGATCACTGTGCTCTGGGATCCCACATCCTGGAGTGCAGGAAGGAATTCAGGTTAAGGTTAGGATTCACCATGCTGCTGGGTTAGCATCCAAATTTGAATTTAAGTGGGATTGTCCTTCCATTCAGGAAGGCCAAGTGCGCTAATGTTCTGTAGTTAATGCTAAAATGCTGTGTAAAATACCTGCAAATGAAAATAATTTCTGTAGATATATTTTGAAATTCTGAGTTCATCCCTGTATATCCTGTGGAACAGTGAGCTTTTATCGATAACATTTCTTATAGCTTTGGCAGAATCGTGATTAGAAAAATACCCCCCCTCACCCAACAGGAAACTAAATAAAATAAATAACACGTTGGGATACACCTAAAAGAAATTGCTAATAATATTTTAAAGTCTAATTTCATAGGTAACTTGCTAAAAGAAAATGGCTTAGCTAAAATTCTTAAAAATGCAGCAACAATGAAGAATACTACAAAGCAATTAAAATAATCCAGTCAAACAATTCAGAAGTTCTTAATAGGGCAACATCTTGTGTAGGATTTTAAGATTTGAGGACTTGCTTGCTATACATGCTTTACCTAAAACAAACAGACAAAAATAGCTATTAGTCACTGTGGTTTTGTGCAGAGGCTGACAGGTTTGGAATGAACAAATAATTATGTGGTGCTTCCACATTGTGATGTGGAATCACTGCTGTCATCTGCATGCCCATTAATCTCATTTCATGTGCAATTACCTGTAAATTGGGCATTGACTGCACTTGGTAAGCAGCTACATCCTGAGACATCTTCAGAAAAAAATACTCAGCTTTGTTGTCTGCATTTGTTTGTCATGGTCTGTTTTATAAATCTACTACACTTGTTTACAGTATGCTTTACTTTTGTTCTGTACCACCAAACAGTTTTACTGACAGAGCATGTTGTAGGTGGATGTTTTTCAACACATGGGGTATCTGTAGGCCTTACAGGTCTTCAGTGACAGATAAGAAGGTAAGAAATATAATAAGGATGTAGATAATTGATGTAATGATACCTGCTACTTATTGTGTGTGGTACACTAATGGTTATTTACTGATGGGGGAGGCAGAACATGTTTTTTGACAAGTCTCTCATTTTATAAAGCATATGGGATCCTCATGCCAGATTATAGCACTTTAAAAATATATCTAGATTGGTCAGGTATTACATAGCCAGCTGAAACTGCGTGTTGAACCTTGCTGCTAAAAGATATAGACAGGTGAAATCCTAAGGGAAGGGACGGTAAAATGCTCACCTTAAGCCATATTCATTATGGGTAAACAATGCTGAAAACAGCTTGAAAGGAGATCCATGGCATGACTTGGGCTATGCCTGAGTTTGTCTAGAAGCTCCATCCTCCTCCTAACTCATCTCTACATTGCTTGTGCTGATGTTGTGAGACCGACCGGTTGAGGAAATCCATGATTCTGTAATGCAGTATCAGCACAATGGGAAACTCTCCCCTGACTAATGAAGGGGCCACTACAACCATTTATACAATCACAGTTGGGCTTCCTATGGCTTATTCCGCTGTGAACTGCACCTCCAGCATCCTCCTTTACATATCAGAAGATGGAAAAGGATTTAGCAAAAAGTTTCATGGAAACAACTAAGTACTGAAAGCATTGCTTTTGGCAAACAGGGATAATACTTCTGGATATTCTGGAGTATGTTATCCATTATATTCTTGAACTGGAGGGAAGTTTTAGATAAAATACATACTTTGGAGAACATAACAATATTTGGAAGACAAGGCAAAGATAGCTGAAAAATCCAAGTGACTTCCATGCATACTCCCATAGTATTATTTTGGCTAACAGCTCTGTTTGTGGCAGTTTATTCAGAACCACAAGTGGTCTGTATGAAAGGGATTGACATACTGAAGATGAGTATGTACTTGCTTCTTCTTTTCTGGTTTGGATGAGAGAAAGAGAATATTTTTAGGCTTAAAATTACACACAACATTATGGTTCAGGGACCTCTCTTCCTTGGCTGGAAGAGGAAGCTTATTAAGATAGCCTCAAACACTGAAACTTACAAAAGATCTTGTGCTGTTGGCAACCTTGTGAAAACGTATATTAACAGTAATATCTTGGTTTAGAATATTGTACTTAAAAAAAATTTTGGAACTTGAAACCACAATTTTTTTTTCAGTGTTAAATATATGCCAGAAATTTAACTAGGCTGCATCTTGTTTTGGACTTCAACAACACAGAAGAAATAAACCGTTATTTGAATTGGAAAGGTAAGACCCATCCTACCAGCACACCACGTCTTTTCTCACAAGACATAGGGCAGCCAGTCTGTGCACATGCATGTATTTAATTTGATAACAGCTATTTAGGCTGGATATTAAGAAAAGGTTCTTAACCAAGAGGGTGGTCGGGCACTGGAACAGGCTCCCCAGGGCAGTGGTCACGGCACCGAGCCTGCTGGAGTTCAAGAAGCGTTTGGACACCGCTCTCAGACATACGGTCTGATTTTTGGGTGGTCCTGTGCAGAGCTGGGAGTTGGACTCAATGATCCTTGTGGGTCCCTTCCAACTCAGCATATTCCATGATTCTACGATTTTTTTTTTATTGCACGATATTTCACAAGTGGTTTACTGAAATCAAGGTAAAATAAATATATATTGGATACAAACATATAAACGGAGGCTGCAGGCTGTGACTACCTGTTGGCTGCAAGTATTCACAGTGCCTCCATGAAAGGTAGTTAAGTGTTGAACTGTATGAGATGCTAATAAGTCAAAACAGAAATGATTGAATTTGACTCCTATGGGTAATGCGCAAGACAGTATGTTCTCTAATGAGATACTTTGTACTGTAATAGCAAAAAACAGAGACTGAGGTTTGGATTTCTAATTTCAAGTTAAATGTGATTTTTCCAAGGGATACCATGAATGAAGCAGTTTATTTCAATCGATGCAGAAATCTGGATGGGGAAACTTTGAGATTATATATTGAAGAAGATTTTGATCTCACAATTTAGCCAACACCCTTCTTGTCACTAACACTGCCACAACCACTAATCCCATTACTGTGTCTCACTGTTTACATGGATATTCTTTTCAGGCATTTTTTTCCCCTCTCTCTAGGCAGCTGTCAGGCAGGCAGTACAGAACGCCTCCTTCCTGCGTACAGAATTATTACAGCAAGCGTTGTCCTGTGCTGCTGAAACCAAGAATATCTCCCCCTTAAAGCAAGAAATTTATTCTTTTATTCATACCACATTTTCGTTATTAAGAAAAAATATGATTCATAAAATATTACCCTATGGCAATATACAGACTTTAATATTAATGCCATTTTATTTTTAAAAAAATCCTCTAAAATAGAAAAGATTAAACTCAAGCATGAATAAATACTAGTATCTGCCTGAAAGCTATATCTGTGCACTTTGTCTCCCATCTTTTGACATCCCGTGAACATCTCCAGAAAGTTATAGAACATTTTCTCCTGAGCAAAAAGCCCCTCACGGATATGGAAACTGAGAAATGTCTAGAGGTCTTCTAATTTCTCACTCACACTGCTCCAAGCTGGCTGTATTCCATAGCCAGGTTTTATACAATAATCAGATAGCCACTCAAATTATTGTTACTCTGTTCTTTTGCCTCAGAAAATATTCCTCATGCAAGATTCTGCCTGTTCTGCTGACTGATAAGAAAAACGTGCATTCAAATTGGTCCTGCTATGACTGACAACACTGCAATTCAAGAACCACAAGCCTTAGGTTATTCCTAGGTTCTTTTGAATGAGTATGAAATGCACTTCTGTGCTGAAATGTCCAACCCTATATTTTTAAGCTTTCATTTTATTCTTGGCAATTTTATCTCTGGAAGGTAGCACAACTGCAGCAATTGCACATCTCATTTCACAAAAATAAAGCAACATTCATTTTACATTTTAATGGCTTACTATTAGGTGCAGAAACTAGTTCACAGGAAATGAAGAGACTGATTATGACTGAAAACGATAAATAGCAAAAACCCAATTACTCACGCGTGCTAGGCTGGTTCCAGAAGGAACTTTGTAAGGGACGTACTTCCTGTAGATATGACCAACTCTAGAACATGGAACATCAAACATGCCACCTCCACACATCCACACCTAGAAAGGAGACAGAAAGCAAATGAAAGAATGATTCCTGGAGACAAAAAGGGCAAAAAAAAAAAAAAAAAAAAAGAATCAGGAAAAAAAAAAGAAAAAAAAAAAAAAAAAAAAAGAAGTATTTTAATTAATGGAACGTGAAAACTACATATCATTCTGTACTGACTCCTCCCATACTCGTAGTGGCGGCCTTCTTTGCACACCCAATGCTGGGCTTAGGTAATAAGGTTCTTTGGTACCTGGAATCTCACCTTGCAAATGCAGAGTATGTTCAAAATAAAAATACAAAACTTATTTAATATATCTACCAATGATCCTCCTGCAACCCAACAAAGATATTATTGTGTCTACTGTTTAAAACATACAGGACCAACATTTCGAAAGAAGGCCCTGTGAGTAAAACAAGCCATCAGTCAGAAGAAAAAAGGATTTCCAAAACACCTGGCTTATGTTTTGTATTGAATAGTGAACACATAGCTCAATTATTAAGATGCTCTTCATTTTGTAAAGAAAAAGGAACAAAAATCAATTTCCTTCTCATCAAATTCATGTAGACAGAGAAAGAAGAGCATGCTGCTACTTTTCATCATTAATACATTTAACATTGAAACAAATGGAGTCATCTGGAGTATACATGTTTGATGCTTCAGGCCTGGGAACCAAAACTCCATCAAAATTGATGGGAGCTGCAAGTATTTCACAGGTCTAAAACTCAAGCTGCATGCTGATGGACAGCAAGTAGGGAATTCTTCACAATGCTTCGCCTAGTGTGACTAGGTTTTACCAAGTGTATGCAAGAGCAAGGCTGTATGTCATGTCAGAGGAACTATGGAAACCATGCAATAACACCTATAGGCATCATTTTCTGTGATGAACCACTGAACTCCACAATGGCTATTAGCTGACTTATGTAGCATACTGACAACATTTATAACTTCCTGATTCAAAAAAAAAAAAAAAAAAAGGCAATTTAACTTTGTGAATCAGGGCAATGGAAAACAACAACAAAAAACACCCCTGAAAGTCCCCAAGCAGAACTTTCTTCAGCATCCTAAAACCAATCACACATCGAGAGTTTAAAATTCACTTAGAGTGAAAGCACTGATATTATAAAAATTGTTCCCTAGTCTTGGCAAAATATTTTTCTTTGTTCTCTGCAAATATTATAACATAATGGCTGTTATTCTATGTAAGGGACACCTGTGGTCTCAGATTTTAGCCTTCAGACTGAAAACAAAAAAATCCCAAGCCCTCTCCCACCCCATTTAAAACTAAACCACATATAAGTTGAGAGAGAGAAAGGGCTTGTCCTTTACATGCCTCTTTCTGTATGTGTACATAACGATGTTTCATAAAACATTTCCATTAATCTGGGTGAGAACCAAGGTCCATGCGCTACATATATGAAGGTATTTTATCTGTATTTAATGCATTCTGGAGCAAAATAGAGTGAAGTAATTTGTGACTGAGGTTAAAGCAGAACAAAACAGACAACTGAAAGTTTTACCAATGATTTACATACAGAAAGGAATTCATCCAGAAGTTGATACGCTCCCAATTAAAACAACAGTTACCAGATCCCTAGAAAAAGGTATTAGAAAATATGATACGATCACGAATACTTGGTGTTCTCTGTGAAGCCTGCAGAGAACAATGTGCATCTCTACACTTTTTTACCATACATTTCTCCTTCCCTCTCTTCTGTCCTACCTACCAGTCGGCTATAGCTGCTGGCTTTTTGAAGTCACAAGAAAATGAAATGATTAATTTCATTCATTTAAAACAACAGTGAAAATGGACAAGAGTTTGGTCTCTTCTGCTGCACTTGCCTTTGTTACAGAGGGTGTATCTGCATGGTCCTGGCCATGTGGCTGAGAGCTTGGGACTAAATATTAATAATCTGAACATGCAGACGCTAAGCACTGCACTATGGGATAATTTGGTGCTTGAGTGTGACTGAAAGCAATTGCAGAAGGTAGCAAGCTGGAATTCAGCCCCTGAGACTGTCTGTGCTACTCATACTGTGAACAGAGAAAGCAGGGGTTTCAGCATGAAGGCTTCAGTTGCAAAATGATTTAGGAAGCTACTTCTTTTGGGTCATTGGGGTATTAGCCCTTGCAGTCCTTTAGCTGTTAGCCATGGCATCCAGCTGAGCCCTGATAATTGTTTGAGGCTCTGTACCAGATTATCCGACAAACCTAAGTACGCTAGCATAAGTGAGCAAGGAAGGTCTGAAACCACCAAAAATGGGGTGAGATCCTGTGCTTGGCTTTGTCCTGCAGGTCCACAGACACCCTTGCACAGTCGGGTATAGCTGAGAGCTGCTCGGGACCTTTCCACCTCCCAACACAGAGTTAGTTAGCTCTTCACTAAGGCGCAGCAGAGCTGCTAGGTGCTTCTGGTGCATGCTAGCACGTCAGATGAGCAGGCACGCTTTGCAGGTTAGTGCACAAGGTAATAAAGGCAGCTGTACTGGGCTTCACTCTGCCAAATGGAAGCACACATGTTGATGGAATTAAGAGTATTTTAACAACTATTTCTGTTGTGAGTGTCTCTCATCTTGTCTCCAAGTGAGCACAGTCCTTCTCAGGGAGGAAATTTACTGATGGGTTAGAAATGGAGACCGAAATGAATGCTCTGCCTCTGTGCCAAAATAGCTCATTACAACCCAGAGCAGTCTTGCTATGCTATGTTGACATGATCTTTTTTTTTTTTAACTTTTTGTAAAATTTGCTTCTTAAAGAAAACCTTGAAATCTTCACCTGTCTAATCCCATGCCCAGTAATTCACACTCGTAAACATATTAAAAATTATAAAAATGTCAATGTTAAGATAAGGTGGGTAATGCCAATCATTTAAAAAAATATTTACCTTTCTGCCAATACTTTGTACATTACATCATTTGGTACTTTTTCAGTGCATAGCTCTGTGGCTGTCTTCAAATAACGCAGTGCACTGATGAAAGTGCAGACAAATATCTACTATTCATCGATCTTTTTTTAAATTAAAGTGTTATGTCAAAGGCTAGACAAGATATGGAAGTCATTAAGCAAGGTTTCTTAGCCACTGAAGAGTGGACAGCATAGCAGTTTGACTCAGAGGAAGATCAGCCACAGAACAAATTTAAAAGACAAGA
This sequence comes from Chauna torquata, assembly GCA_013399475.1. Classification (NCBI taxonomy): domain Eukaryota; kingdom Metazoa; phylum Chordata; class Aves; order Anseriformes; family Anhimidae; genus Chauna; species Chauna torquata. The sequence continues at coordinate 50,645 of VXAL01005372.1, read as the reverse complement.
CAACAGAAATATATATATATATATATATATAGGCCAGTATTACTTTAACTCAGACAATGAGAGCTGAAGTAGACATATACTGCATTTTCTCTAATGCAGTTGGATATCAGTAAAAACAACAAAAAACAACAACAACAAAAAGCCAAAACAAAACAAAAAACCAACAACCAAAAAAAACCCCACAAAATAAAAGGAGAAAAGGATTTAGAAAAAAAAAAACTGTCAGGTATGCTGAGGCAATAACAAGTGGGAGGAAATAACACTTTGTGTTAGGCTTATATTTGATAGATATAAAACTTGAAAATGCTGTGGTGCACCTGAGGTGCAATGTGTAGGGTAATTGAAATGAATCTCGGGCTGCCTTGAAGGACATTTAGCAGCTGTTTCTGTTTATCTTTTAGCTTTAGAATGGTTTTAAAGACATTTTTAATATTTTCCTGGGAAGATCAATTCTGGCAATCTTGTCTTTAAAATGTGCGTTTTTATGTCACCTGCACTAAATGCAAGAAATTGGAGAATGTCTTCTGTGTTAAATACTGCAGATCCCCAGCATGCCATGAAAGAAATTCAGGTGGTGTGGGACATTTGGCAAAATGATATCACAACACTGATGCCTCTGTTTATCTAAGAAGCAAGTAAAGAAACTCTCAGGATTGCTAATGCCTCCTTCTTACAAAAGCAATGAATCTGGCCCGCAGCTGAGGTATAAAAAACAAAGATGAAACTGTAACAATGCAATTTCATTTTGGAAAGATCAAAAGAAGAGTAGTTTATGTGTCAGCTATATACTATATCACAATTTATCTTTATATAGCTCCTTCCAAGAGAATGTTGCAAAACACTTTATAGGGATGGTTGAAAGCAAAAGGCAAGCATTAACGCAGGCTTTAAAAGAGATTAAGCTGTGGTTATGTGGCTTTGTTCCTGACTGCAGCTTAGATATCACAGACACGTTTTCTGGCTCCGCTATACAGCTCTTGTGGGATATGGGGTGAATCACCCTCTTTTCATACCACTTCGTCTTTAAAACTGAATGTTGCTTGCTCTCTCTAACCCTTTGCCTTATCTATCTAGCTTGTGACTGATCCAGCCCAGGGGACTGTAAAATGTAAACACAGTGCACACGAGAGTGAGACTCCAATCCATATGCTACACTGTAATCATAATTACTGCAGTAAGAGATTCATGGTTTTTGAGCAGTGGAGGATATGTTGCTGGGGAACAGGAACATAAACATATAGCAAATTAAGCAAAAGATTGAGGAAGGACTGAATGGATTTTGGATCAGTCTTCAAAACTAATTGAGAAATATACTGCTGCTGCTGAGAGTCAGTAACAAGACAGACAACAGCAACAGACACTGAAATGAATGGGAAAAAAACCTACAAAACAGTAAACTGGTGGAAAAGGAATATAAAGTATGTCATGCAAAGCTGTCAGTTTGGTGCTCTGAGCATTGGGCAAGAAATAGAGACTACAAACAAGAGATATGTGCTACCACAATGGGGCTGAAAAAGTTGTAGAAAATAAGAATACAAAAACATTACGCGATTTTGCAGACACTCTTCCTGAAATATAAGCCAAGAGACCAGATTTGGCAGTGTAGAAAAGGAGAGGGAAGAATTCTTTATTGTGAACTTTTCCATGTAATGAGAATGCCCAGACCAATGCAAAACAAACAAACAAACAAAACAACAACAACAAAAAACACCAACAAACCTGAAAAAAAGGAACAATGACTACAAATGTGCAGTCAGTGAGGTCAGAAACAGCAAAACCATTTACTTGTGGTGCAGTGGGATTTCAAGCCAGTGATATTAAAACTGTACTGTGTAAACTGGAAACTGATGACTGTGAATATTTCAATAGTACTCACCAGCACCTCTAAGATACTGAGGGTCTATAATTCAGTACAGATTACAACTGCATTGACAAGTGGTAATGCTCCCCTACTCCCTATCTCCCCCCAAGATTGCCAGCAGTGGAGGGAATTAACAACAATGACGATAAAGAAAGGTATTAATGAACTCGGAGGTGTGTGTTGAAAAACTGGGATGAAGAGAATCTGTAAGATGTGTCAGCATGGATAAAGACAAAGTAACTCTAGATGTAGGTGACTAGCTTCAAAGAGGCTAGGATATCAGCATGAACATTTTTGTTAAGGTATGATTTATGTCTATGCCTAAGGAATGTCCAGTGTAAAGGATCTTCAGCAAACACAGGAAATGAATATCTTTCACTACTCTATATATTTTGGAAATTACTACATGAACTGTGTCTTTCTAGAAGATTTAAATTTAGGATTTCCTAAATTGTGGCTTCCCTGGTTAATGAGAAAGGAAGCAATTAATCAGGTCAGTTCCAGCACTTTGACAGTTTTCACAAGTTTAGTGCACACTGAACAGTATCATCAGCAAGATACCATACATCTTTTTAATTAAAAAATTGATCCTGAGGTTATGCTGCCAAAAAAATTAAAATTCTGCACATTATTTCTTATGTAAAAATTAATCTAAGAAACCTTTTAATGAAGAGGTCGAATTCTGAGACATGGGTTGTGACTGCCTCACCATGCCTTGAATATGCGTGCAAGTGCTCTGATTTGGAAACAGCAGTTAATCAACACAGCACCCAGTGCAACAATGCTGTTGTCTTCTGCTGCAATGTTACGAAGAAAGAACAAGACAGAAGTATGTTGGTTTTCCTAGTCAAGGAAATAAAAGTCAAGCAAACTTAAAAAGTAGTCTTTTTTTTTTTTTTAATTTGTTCCCCTGTCTTCCAAACAACGCAGCACCTGGAATAGAAGTGTGCCTGAAGTTTCCTGCTATGGCACAATTCCAAATATCACAGAAACGTTATAAAGCTGCCTGTATTTTGGAGAAACTTATTGAATAATTCTGCAGTAAATTTAGTTTCAGTGCAGATTCACTCTCTGTAGTATCTTTTTTGCCCTCACCCCCAAACACACACAGTTTTTTTTCTCAGACCACCGACCCGCTGTCCCTGTGTAATGAGATAATGCAGTCTTCCCCACAGAAAAAGACATTTGGTTGGGACTGTGCCCTGCACTGAAGCCCAGTGCCTGTTACCCCAGGTCACATGTAGTGAAACAGCCAGTGAGAAACATCAAAATTGACACTTTCTCTCCAATCTTCCCAGCCTGAGTACCTTTCCTAAATCTGGTTCAACCTCTTTGTGTCTGGAACTGCTGCCTGACTCCTCAGGCAACCGCTTGTCCTGTTATAATCTTATTATATAAGGTTTTTAATCAGTCCTCGAACTCTGCCTTAGCATCTTGAACTCATAAAGCAGTATGGCTTAGCTATTATTAGTGATTCCTTTGAGCTTGCATGATGACCCTTGCACCAGCCTTTAATTCATTGTGTGTCTGGGGTATGCAAAATGCAGTAGAAGATTAAAGTGAGCACAGCAGAGCCGAGCAGCTGATACTAAGTTCACAGTGAAGAAGCTGATGAAGCCTTAAGTCAGACGACTTCTGGCAAACTATTTTATTGAGTCCTGAGACTAGCAGAAATCTAGCCATCATACTTTTCTGAAATTTCTCTGCTTTCTAAGCCCATGCTCTGCACACACGGCTTCCCACCTGCTTTGTAGCCCACACTCCTGTAATTTGAGTTGTGGGGATGACTGTGGATAACTCCAGTGCAGTAATGCAGAGGTCTTTGGTTGAAAAGATGCTTTTCCTTAATATGACCTTGATTGTCAAGTGATCTTCTCCCTTTGGTGTGTGAACGTTTCTGCAGAAGTTTCATTCCAGCATCAAGGATTTTTTTCTCCAAATAGAATTAGGCCAGAAAATACTGAACATGACTTACACTGTTTCTTTAACATGATTCTATATTTACAACCAGAGAATTTGGGCATATAATCACGATATTTGAGATATACATTTGCCAAAGATCTTCCTTAACATACCTGTAAGTTTACCTTAAGCACTCAAAACATTACAGTAAAGCAAACTGGAGCGCTAATTAAAGACACGTGCCACAGCTTGTCTATTCTATAGTGCCTGGACCTACTGTTATAATGTTAAGCAGGGGGGTTACAGTAGTTTGTTGGTCCATGAAGTGGAGTTTAAAACTCATCACCGAGTAGAGGACCAAGAATGATCTGTGAACACTCCTCACTCCAGCTCACAGAGCAGGGCAATCAGTTCAAGGTGAACCAGATACTACTTCCTTCCAGAGAGTCCGTGACACCTTTTGCTTTGGCGTGCTCTCGCTCATAATTACATCATAGTATTTGAATTAACCACAAGAATCGCAAGTCTGACACCGGGAAGGTCATGTCGTTGGTATGGCATTCATTTATAGTAGCTGGATCATTTACTTATTTACACTTATACAGCAGCTTTCATACAAATGAATCTCAAAGTTAAAAACAAAATGATATATGAAGAATATAAAAGGAACACCGTGTCTGCCACTGAGTTTAAAGACCAGCCTGAAATAGCCCTCTGAACATGAACTTCCCACAGTTATGGGACATTTCAAATTGGCTTCTTTCTGCAGCTTCTTAATGAAAAAAAAAAAGACATGTTTTTACAAAATACTTAAGACTTAAATGAGTTGCAGAAATGAGGGATAACAGTCAAGTATCTGGTGGTTAGGGATGTTCTGGAGAAAGTTCTTGAGGCAGCATGCTCCAAATAATTATTTGCCAAGCAAAATAACATTAACACAAGACATGGCATAGATGCAGAGCACCCGTGGTACAACACTTCCACAGACCACAGATGTGGACATCTAGGTAAGATGTCGTTTCCTACCCACTCAAGCAGTGTCTTGCACAGACTGGTCATGTTTTTTCATTGACTTTGTGAACAACAGAGAGAAGGAAAGCCCACCACATTCTCAAGTTTTGTGAATAAAACCAGTAAATTAAACTGACTAATTTGCTGTCATTTAAAAAAGTTTTAAGATGACTGAATCTGTAGCTCTCAATGCAGAAATTGTTGAACCATAAACCTTTCCCAAGATGATATTGGTGGTTCTGATATAATAATGAAGTCTGTTCTGTTTCTCCCTCCTGACCCCATGATTTCTTCTCCCATTTTCCGTTAGTCCAAACAAAACAGCAGTCTTTTTTCTGAAACTCAGATCTGTTAAGTTCTTCTAATAGAAAGCTGTTTCTATTGGACAATCCTTTCTAAAGAGTTTTTTTCTCCTTCTTCTTTTAATACTAATAAGAAAGGACAGGGACCCTAAGGTTAGTATACGCTAACGAGATGAATCAGGAGATATGACTGAAATGAGACTCAGTGCGACATAGCTGCCTCCAAAAAAAAACCTATCACTTGAGCAAAACACACCGGGGCAATCCAGTATCTCAATTTCTAGTACTGTTACCATGGTTTCTAAACAAAGACTGGACTGCATCACAATTACATTCTTTGTGATGACAAATAAAAGGAATATTTGAAATAGGATAATAAAATCTTCGCCAACCTGTCAGAGACTGTTGTTACAGCTACAAGCGACTACTTACATCTGACTCTGAAACAACCTATGTGGACAGAATGTAAATCAATATATTCTAAACATGATTTCTATCTACTGGGTTTCGCTTGCCTTCCACTTTTATTTTGCTATGGCATAAAAATGATTTAGAGAAAGATGAGAGTAGCGCAGTTAATACAAACCATTTTTCTGTTCTTGATAACTCCCATAAACACAGTCTAGCAGTCCGGTGTAGGGTTATGCTGTATGTTTCATTCAACAGAATGGCCGCAGCTCTATTGTTTTAATCACTGTTGAAACTCAGATGCTGCAAGATGTACAATATTAGTCATGGCTGACATACTAAATTTATTTACTGAGCTTTACACTGAAGGAGTTTGGAAGTAGGTTGGAAAGATCCTGAAGCTAAATGTGAATTCTGATTACAGATCCAAGCTTTATCCAGATATGTCTGACTCAATTCATTTATTTCATGAAATTCTATCAGCTAATTGAAAACCTTTGCATGTAGAGGCCATGAAGTAAAGTTCTTAATTCTACGGGTATACTGGAACATAGTAAACTCAATTTTCAAAATTAGACATGTTAGTCCTCATCAAACTAATGCAAATACCTATTTTATATGTGGAAAGTAACAAGACTTTCAACTCAGCCTGTAAAAGCCAAGTAACTGATTTGAATATACATGTCCACATAGAGGATATACCATGACTGGTTGTACATAAACTGAACACTTAAAAGCTCCCCATCATTACAATTTTGTCACTACAATTATTCAAATGCAATTAAAAAATCATCTGATTTTGAAAATCTGGCCTGTAGATAACACCTCATAGCAGCTGAGCAGACCTAGTGACTCACTGCTACTGAAAAGGGTCCTCTTTCCTAATTCTTTCTACTTTCATTTCCATCGATTTCCACAAGCTGACTCTACAGAACCCTAGTCCCGGCATGAAGGGGTTCAGTAAATGTGTCTGATGGGAGGTAAGTGGAGAAGACTCGACACATGGGACAAGGTAAAACTTTATTCTTTGATGGTGGTAAGCTACCAGATATTTGGATAAAACTGTACTCAGTGATTTTTGTATGGTTTTCAGAGCATATGTTGATGGCATAGTTCTGTTTGAAATTAGTGGAAATTCCTAAAGAAAAAGAAGTAGAATTGTACTAAATTAATTTTAGTTAAAACACAAAAGCTAGTGTCATGATCACAAGAAAAAAAAAAAAAGCATCATAATCACAAAGCATATCACAAATCCAGAGGCATAAAACCAAACAAGTAAGGAAGTATTACATAAGGTGACTTGATGACTTACCTTAAAGGAGATTTCATACTGCTCTCCTCCCCATATTTCTAATCCTGGATCGTAGCCTCCCAACTCCCAAAACCATTTCCGGTTAACGGCAAATAGACCTCCAGCCATCACAGGAGACCTGAAGAATGAGTAAGACAAACCGTAAATGACAGGAACCATCATGCCGTGCTTGAAAAATGGAAAAGATTGGCAATGTACATGGACAAACAATGAAGATGCTAGGATGGTGTGCGTGTGTGCACATGTGAATGTAAGTGCATTCACAGTTACTTCTATTGCAAACAATATTTACCTTTATTGACTCCAAAATGGACTCTAGTTGAGAAACAGGCAATGCAACAGGTAGATAGAAGTAGGGCATGGTAGACAGTCACGTGCAAACTCCCTTTTTAAAACCAAATTCTGTTCATTACTAAATAAACACACACAACAGTGGAAGAAAGGGACTCTGGAAACCTGCAAAAGTGTTTAATGTGATCCCTGTGCTCCACGTGAAGTAACTCACATTTGAAAGTGAGTTTTGAAAGTGAGCAAAACTTTTCAACTCATTTCAGTCTCACAGGTGCTGGCTAGAGAAAGGAGACAGTAGATGGCTACAGAACAGCTGTTGGGAGTTAAACATCTGCTTTTCTACAGGAGCATTTAAAACTCTTAAACTTTGTTTCACAGTGGTAATTTACCTGATAGGCAAATCATTCACTGTTTCCTGTGTTTTCATTTATTCCATGAATAAACATGTGGAATTCACTTGAATTGCTTTAACTCACCCCTTTCCACAGACAATATAGAAAGCAAGTGGGATATTTAAGGTTAGTGTTAGGGGATATTCATGGAAAGTGCATTTTAAATTTATAAGCATGAATTTTTCTATTGGAAACTAGAGGCTTTTTCACTACCAAGACACCGAAGTTTCCAATGAAGTAAATACATTGACAGCTCTTGGGAGTTCAGTGTTGCTCACTGATTCCTATAAGTTGTAGTGGAAGGGGGATACAAAGGTTTCTATACTGAACAGGAAGGAGGTAACAGGCTGAAGAAAGGTCAATTCAACTGCTCAGTCAATTTTGGTCAACACTTGCCCTATGAGTTTTAGAGCAAGGGGCTAAAAGGAATGCGTTTCTGTTAATGGCTGGTCAGCAAGAGGAAAGATTCTGGTGGTACTTCCTAATCAGAGAATTGACATGAAACCAGATGCTATGCTATGTGTTTTGTAGCACTGCAACCCCTGAGGGAAAATTATCCCACCTGTGGGAATTTCTGTTCTGAATTACTATTGGTGGTTTGTTTGTGGCTATGGGAGCAGATGGTTCCATTCCTGAAGAACCGACTGGCAAATAAAAACTTCATTCTTTGCCACTGATTTAGGATTTGATAGTGAACTAGGACTCGTAAGCATCGCAGTAAGCTAGAAGTGTATATTAATAGGACATCAAGTTAATGGAACAACGTTCTGCCATATTTTGTTTACCTTATCACTTTTTATAATGCTATTTTTTATCCAAGCCAAAAGAGCAAAGAGCTGGGTGGCCTCTGCCACCATTAGGATGGCAGGGAATCCCCACAAGCATGAATGTCAGAAAGTGATCCTCTCATCTGCATTCATAGGAATGAAAAACATTACAGATATTTTACCATTCACTTCTAATATGTAATTTAAAATACAAGTATATATAACAAACCCCTATCTTACATTTTATACTCAACTATCCATTTTCACAACTAGTGAGCTCTCTTTTTAACAGACTAATTCTGTTTTCCTTTAGAGATTTTATTTCTAAAAGCACAGAGTAGTTTTGTGAAACAAAGCTGCAGTATTCTAACTGGCAAGGCCGTGCTCTGTAACATTGACTGCATGTTAATACGTTTCACTTTTATTGACATTTCATGCCTCAAATATTGACTGTTCTTTCCACGTATGAATAAATTCAATGGACTTTTTATTAGAAACCTTCCCCTGGGGATTCTGAGTACTACAATACATTTTCCTTTCCTACTGATGTAAATCTAATTACAACATGCCCTTTGTGACTTCAGGTTCTAAATAATCAAAACACAATGTCCTTTTATAAAGATGGACTTGCATGGAAAATACTAAAAACTAAATCTTTACTGGCAGAAGAAAGGAAGTCTTAGAAATCACTGGGGAAACGCAGATTTTCTCTAATTCTCTTTGGTACTTTATCTTCTATGAGCATTTCTCCTGATACAGTGAATAGCCTATGAAAATGGCGAACCCTTCAGGTGAATAGGATAGAAGATGAAAAAATCCGACTTCAAATTGCAAGATAATTGGCAGATACTTTAAAAAGTAATCTATAGATTTTCCAGTGATAATACTGAGTAAAGAAACCTCTTATTATTTAGACAACAGTTCATGAAAGTTCAGAACGTTTATTACAATTAGCTAAACTACTAAACATGTGACTGGAACAGCAGCAAACTCATATTTCTAGCATTTACTCAATAAATAAATGAATAAATAAGTTTCACATGATGTTGCTCTACTCATTCCACAGGACGTTCTGACATTTGTAGCTTTGAAGAAAAAGTGATGGGGATGACAAAACAGGACGGCTTTCTGGTTTTCATTGGAGAGGGATGAGCAATAAGTTGTGTGGACCTGACCACTTGGCACAGGAAATGTATTCCACTACATGCCACAAGCAGCTACTGCTGAACAGGGCTTAAACTGTCTCCAAAATATGAAGACAGGAGTCCAGTCCTACAATCTTGACTGATATGAAAAGTCCTTTTGTAGTCAATAGGATTACTCACACAAATAACCACACTGAGCCCAAAAGAGAAGAATTAATGTCTTGTTTAATGGCTTCTATACAGAAATGTCAAGTACAAACTAAGTTTCTAGAAGACACTTTTCATGAAACATCCTACTCAGACACTTAAATAATCAGACTTGAACTACTGTAGCATAATATTATGTGAGTAATTATAGTGGGAAGCTGTAAAAGACTTCTAGTCAAAGACTTCAAAGGACAAAGACTCCTAAAACATCAGAAAAGCTGGAAAGGCTAAGGTAACTAAACTTAAAAATAGTTGTAAAAACCTTCCACATGAGAAGTACTGCACAGACTCACTGACTATACCTGGAAGAACAATACTGCAAGTCAGCCAGCTGATCCAGAAATGGCCCAAGAGACCTCTTTTGTCTCAGCACAGATTGGTGTGCTGAGACAAAAATGGAGTATGATTTAGGGAGAGTACAAAAAAAAAAAAAAGTTATTTTTGAAAAAAAAAAAGATACACTGCAAAAAAGGCAAGCAAATGCATAACATGAAAAGACAGCTTACATATTAAAAAAGTGTACTAAAAGAAGTGTAGCAGTAGCTTAGCTGTAGCCAGCTAAGAGAAGAATTTTCTTCTCATAATTTACATACAGAGGAAGAAAAGAGATCATCTATGAATTTTCAAGGTAAGAGGAAGAATGACACGGAATTAAAAGGAGCATGAAGTTACTTGCACTAGACACGAATGTAGTATATTGCAAACCAATGAACTGCATGGCAAGGTTTGGAATCATTACATTGCAAGAGTGATATATACAGTGGACTTAAAGGATTCACTAACATGAAACGGAAGAGGAGCTTTGACAACATGCAGGAAGACACCTGGGAAATCACCTGCGCTAGATGAAGTGTGCAGTAGGTACACGGACACTCAGACTGGAAGATGACCTATGTATTTTTAGCATCATATAATGTCAGTAGGTGAACGTAGGTTTGTCTCATCTATTATTCAACATAAAGAAAATATTACACTGTATTGATCATTGTTGAACTGAGATGATGCTGCGTACTAGGGCACTTTGGAAAGGACTGACAGAAGTCATCTGCCTGGAACAGCTGAAATTTGACTGGTCATCATAATTGTATCCAGTCAACAGCATATTACACTACACATCTCTTCATGTAATCCAGACTATTAAAGATCGTGCTGAACTGCGGAACAGAAGCACCAGAAAGATGCGTCCATCTCACAGAGGATACAATAGACAAACTGACCTTCAGTGCCAAGCCAACTGGCACACAGTACAAAACCCTGGCTAAATGTCAGCCTGCATCAGGAGTCAGTGTCGGGTCTTGGTGACCTTGTGGAGTCACAGATGTGACAGATGAGAAGGAAGCAGGCTGTGTGGCTGCTGGCACAGTGACATTCCCAGAAATGACTGGAGACCTACTAAGCACAGCTTTGAGCTGGGCTTGTGCACTTTTTATAGTGAATGTCCTGTTAATCAAGGAGTGTGCTCCTCCACCTTACTGATACCTCAGGAAGGCACCTCAGAAGAGTGAATAGATTCAAATACCTTGCTCCAGAGAGCTGGTGCTCTCTGCAGTGATTCCTGACAGTGCACCAAAGCTTCTTCACACAACAGCAGAAGCTGACACTAATCCTATATAATAAATGGTTCTAATAAAACTAAAAATTAAAATCTACATATATGTAATGTAAGAGAAGAGATTTGGATGCTAATGTGAAATGAAGTGCAGAAATAAAAGAAAGTGAAATGAAGAAGATGAGTTGATCAAATGGCTAGGAAGTGATAGAGGTTAATAAAATAAATGACAAAGTACGCACTTATAGGTTGATCCAACTAAAGATAAATTGAAGGGCAATTTTTATATTGTGCATAGAAAAAGATGATGTAATAGGGATGAATGTGGATGAGACTGACACTGCTGACTTTTGCAAGAAGTAAATTAAAAAGAAGAATCTTTTATATATTTAACTGTTTAAACAAATATGTCAAAATTATTTTAAAATATACTGAGTTTTTTACACTGTATATTTCTGTAAGGCACTGTTTCCTTTTATCTTATTAACATCCATTCTAACAACATGATTATGAAACAACTTTTCCCCTTATTTGATGAATTTGTGCCTGTCTCTAACAAAGGCTCACACAGCTTTTGCAAACCACTGCATCCCTGATGCCCACATCCTATCTTCTTAGAGCATCTAAGAACAGTAGCTTAAAATACGTGGCAGATCAACTGTGTAAGGAAATGGTCTAAGTTGATTTGCTCCCCATAAATACTGCCCCTACCTCAGCAGTTCATTCACTGTACATTCAAAGCCATCATCACAGTACACTGTAAATTGCCAGCTGATTTTTTTCCTGTAATGTATGCAACTGAAGTCCTGAGTATTTATGGTAAGATACCACAGCAATTTTCACGAAGTGAACTGAAGGTAGCATTTGTACTGCTGTATTCAACTGTGCAGACTCCTATATATCCAGTTGGTTTCAGTAATCTGCATTCTCTAATTAAACTGTTGTACAATCTTATTGTCACTGTTAAGCAGTTGGAATATTCTTATGTCAATTTTCGTTCCCCTATATCTTTCTAATGAGTTTGCAAAATCCATCATATGTTGATAGATTTAATACAGACACACAATGTCTCCACCTTATGTACAATGAATACCTGCATATATGCATGCATGTTTCATACATTTCTACTCACTGGCATTCAGTAAACTATTTTATAGGTGATAATTCATTTGTGAGACGGGTGTCCTTTAAAAGGCACAGCACTAAAATTTCACCCCTGTTTACTTCTTTGCTAGATGTTCTCCTGATCTTTTTTTCCAAAAAAATTTCTAAAATATTCAGTCTAAAAGAGCACTCACCCATAGGCTAGCACAAAATGACTAACTTGGCAATGATAAATATCTTGTTTTTTAAGCAGTTCTTTTCAAATTCAGTCTTCCTCTTCAATGTTGTTAATGAAATCATTCCCTTTTCCACAGCAGAGCAACATTCAGATTTAGCAGAGTTCCACTATGTTTTAACTTCAAGTAACACCTTTCCTGTGCAACTCAAACTTGTGCAAGGCTAATGTGGCAGAGCAGTGGCTATGAAGAATGGTACCCTCTAGTACTTGCAGCTGGCTGAGGCAGGTTGTAACAAAGTCTCATAAGCTTTTCCTGACTCTCTTCCAATTCTTAGCCCAGAAGGCTAAGGCTGAACACGAGTCCACAATGTGCCCTTGCCACTAAGAAGGCTAACAGTATTCTTGGCTGCATTAAGCAAAGTATTGCCAGTGAGTCAAGAGAGGTGTTCAGCATTGGTGAGGCCGCACCTGGCGTACAAAGTACTTAGACTCATACCTTCATAGCCTGCATCCCCACATAATCAAGTCTCTCTACTAAAATTGCAACAAGGCCTCATTCTGATGTCAAATGCGGCAAATTTCCCACGACCAAGAGTTGAAAAAAACTGATAAAAATTTGCATTCTTACGTAGCAACCTTTGTTGGAGATTATGAAAGTGCTACATGATCACCAGGCAGTTTCACTATGTGTAACCTTTGTAAGCGGCATTATAGCTACCTCATTCATTTTAAGCTTAAACGTATAACTGATGCCTTTGTATTTAAGTAAATATCTTTACAAGTACAAAAAAAAAAAAAAAAAAAGGCACCAGACTTAGTTTTTATCTTACTTATCCATTCAAATTGTATTTGAACATACCATTGTGCTGAAATGCGTAGGAGCCAATTTGTATTACTTAAAATTAACTCACAAGATCCTATACGATTACATTTCATTTTTCAATTAGTCATTTTTTGGGGGAAATATTAAGATAAAACCCTATTCTTTTGCAAAAAAAGGGTCAGAAAATCAGCTGCAGAGAGTCAGGGAGTCAGCTACAAAGAATGTTCTAAAAGCGCTTGAGGTTCAGTTTATAAAAATTTGCAGTGCAATTTCATCACATGGCTCCTTTGCATATTTTACTTAGCATATTGCTAAACTTCATTGAAAAATCGTATTATAAAAGAGTGATGAGCCCTTACACGGGTAATGATGCTGAGGCCCATTTAGGCTTCCCTCCCATATTTAGAAAATTAATGAAACTGTGGAAGAGGTGCAACAGTTGGGTAGAGATGGAAGACTCTGAAGAGAAGACTTCCCTCTCTCATAATTACCTCTCATAATCCAAGGGAAATCTACCTGAATTACTGCTAGAGGAGATCTACAGTAATCAAACTAAGGAGGTCGGTCAGTAGAAATTATCATGCTGAAACAAAAAGAAAATGAAAGGTTCTGGAAATGTCCTGCGGGCAAAGGTGTTCAGGAGGATAAAACTGAGGAGCAAAAGAACAGTGGGAATGCTATACTTCAAGTTGTGCTACAGAGATGAGTCCAATACTCAAGCAGTCTTACAAGATTCAGGGAAGGGGAGCTGAGAGCAGCACTTCTGCGGAGCCATGTTCATGTCATGAGTGGGCAGGGATCTTGGACACACGCAGCTCAACTGCAGACCTAAAACCCTTCAGCCTACTAGTAGGAAATGAGCAAGAAGTGCTGGAAAAAATATCTTCTAAGCAAAATTTGACAAAACTGTCAATTTATAGTACCTTTTCGTATTGATCATTTGTATTCAGGGTTGTCTCCTGCAAACATAATCTTTAAAAATTAAACGTAAACGTAAAAATACATCTGAGGCAAAATATTACTGTCTCTAAAATATGAACTTACACTAGCTCCCCTGGCTTTTACTAAGGTTCAGTCTGAAGCATATCGAAAACTAAAAAGAAAAAAAGATTCTTTTTTTTTTTTAAAAACTTCTCAGGAGAAAAAAACACTACATTAGGTTCTCCATTTAAAGTTAACTCAAAGTCAAAGTTCAAACTGATAAGTAACATCTTGCACAGCCTAAGAATTTTGCAAGTGTAGGAAGTCACTCTGTTTCTGGTTCTTGTGAAAATCCATTTATTTTGATTATGAATGCCTATGCCATTCAGCTGAAGGTACAATGAACCTCCTACTATCATCTCTTTTCCCTCTGGGTTATTATGAAACATGAGGCTGGCATTTTAAGGCAATGCCACTATTCTAAACTGAGTGCACATCTTACTTTTAAACAAGAAAAATCTATTCAAGCTAACAAGGAAATCTGTGTCTATGGAAAGTAACACTCAGGTAAATTGAGATCTCATTTGAGATTAAACTTCTGTTTTCAAATAAGGAACAAGGCCAGCAGCGCATGTGTAGGTCATCTCTCCTGCTTGCACAGCAACTCCATCACTGCCCCGCAAGCACCAGGGAACAACAATTCATTAAATTCCAACACTACCTTCAAGCATTTTCTCTCAGAATATCTGGGGGCAGTAGCTCAACAGAATTACTATCCAATTACAATGCTATCTTCCTCTCTTCAGACTTAGAGGTATAAACCAGAGAACCATCTTCCTTTTCCAGGACTTACTTTTGCTTTATTTATTTACATAACCCAGTATAGCATCATAAGCAAAGTTTAAACTCGGGGAATTTTTTAAACTTTATTAGAGATGATAAAAGATTCTTCTTAAAACGTATCTACTGTGGCCCAAACATAGGTTCTTTGGTATTTTTTAAATTTCCAAAATAGCCCTTTAATTCAGACCTCATCCTCCCAACAGAGATTCCTAGATAAATAATGACAAAATCTCACTAGTTAGCAGCCTGCTGTTAAATGTTCCAGGTGATTTAAGTTATTCTGATTACTACAACTCTATGACTCTGATTTCTGTAACTCTAGAACATTCTGTACTTATTCCAGATTAAAGAAGACTTAAAGGCACCACAGCCCAGAAAGCTAGCTTTGCACGCAATGGGTAAAAGTGACTTCGCATCTGGGCATTAAAAACTGCTCCAGTGCTTTTTTTTTTAGCACCACTCACTCCTTCCAGCAAAACTTCACAAGCAGACCGGAACAGCTGCACCATCCAGTGCTCCAGCAGCACTGCTCACCGTAGCACCTGCTCTACAGGCAGAACCAGCAGGGCTGTGCCCATCAGGCCTATGGTGTCTCCAGTGCCATATACACTCCATGCGGGCTGGTAGAATAGCTGCTTGGGTCTTTTTATGGTTGTCAGGTGACAAAGAGTCATTCTATGGACTATACTAGATGGCACTGTATACATATTTGCAACAGTAGGAAAACTTTGAAAAAGACAAAAAACACAGTCAAACTACAGTCACTGTCATGAATTTCAACCAAAACAGAAGCCTATTTTTCTGGCTCGCCTGCAGTATTTCAGGCTGAAGTTTTATTTCTGTGACAGTGAATGTTTCAGGTGAGCAAATGTGAAGTGTCATTATTAAAGCACTGCAAGGAAACGGCAATAAGGGTTTCACTGGGTTTCCTTTTTTGGTCACCCCACCAATTCCATGCCATATCTGACAGAATGATTACTGAAGGCCATTTCCAGAACATTTCTGAATTGCAAAGACTTTAAATAAGTGGAAGCATAGTTACAATAACCTGTTCCTGAATCTCTTAAGATACTGCTGCCTAGCATACTGACGGAATCAGCTTTTCTTCAGGGTCCTGAAAACTGCGCATAGTGATCCTGATTCAAGCAGACAGAGCCCTCACACTTTGCTAAGTGGATGAGACACACAGTTAATGATACGGCCTGTGATCTGCCCTGGAGCAGAGGATGTGGATGAATATATATTCCTTTGATCAGCCCTTCAGAAGTAACTGTCAGCAAGTGCCCCTGCTCTACCCTTGCACAGACACGCTGCTTCAAACTTAGGTAGGAAATGGGGACAAAAGGTAATTTTAATATTTCATTTATACCTGCCTTTGGGAGCTATTGCAGAAGCCTGAAATGATTCCATGATGACAGAGAGGAAGACCGGAGCCCATGTAGCTTCATGCCATTGCTACAAAAAGCAGGTCACCTGTTTGCACTGGTCAACAATTTCAAGAAAATTATCATTATGCTATGAGAAGACATCAAAAATGACAACAAAAAAAATTGCCTAAAGAGGCAAATATGTAGCCAAAGATTTTCTGGGATCCTGGAAATGTGCTCCTAACTGCATCCTTGCTATTTATTAAAGCTCTATAATTTGCTATGTTACCCTACTATGGAGGGTAATGGGGAGGCGGGCACTTAACTATAATGAAGTCAGATTTCCCCTTGTCTACACCGGAGGCACAACAATATTTTCTTGTAAAATCTGTGAAACAGCAAAAGCAGTTTTTCAGAAATGGAACTGACAGAAAAGCACTGGAAACCACCTCACAGTAAGGGAGATAGGAGCTGAAAGCTGATGAGGTTGATCACTTCATTGTCCCACGACAGCATCTGATTTTAATTTGATGTTGTTGTAAAGACGGGCAGGCAGGGCTGTGGAAATCCAGGGAAATAAACCTTCCTGTTTTATCATCATAATCAATCACACTAAAAAAAAAAAACCTCCATTTGATAATAAAAATAAAATGAAAGTCTGGTCTAGGGATAGCTCTCCACATTTGCATAAGCTCATTCACCCTGTACTAAAAGTGCATGGAAATGTGCCTTAGCAATAATGAGAGAGAGAGAGAGAGAGAGAAAGAGAGAGAGAATATCTATAATATGATCTAAGGGAGATTAATATTTTTGAGGTTTGCAACAGCAAGGCTGTCAGGAATTGCACAAGATACCCAATAGCTTATTTTATTTCCCCATAAAGAGTGATATCTAGTGTTCTGCTTTCAGAATTTGGATGTGAACTGGATGTTTTCAAAATATTATAGACAGTTCTCATTAACTGTTAGTAAAATATTCTGATGGCAAGAGTTGTTGATTGCTGTTATAAATGCTCACTTCTGTTAGAAACTCTTTCAGCTACGTGAATATTTTGATATGCAGCTAAAAGGAAAAGGGTCTATCCTAGTTGAAATGTCACACTTCTCTTCTAAATATAAACAAATGTGTGTCACAAGCACACTTGTTACCCTATTTACTGATAAATGGTCACATCTAGAGGTGAACCACTAGAAATCTCTATCACTGAATACATGATTCTGCTTCCAAACAATGTTTTGTAAACCTGCAGCTGGCTTTTTAGACGGTTTACGTGTATGCAGAATACACTGCCAGGGAAATTATGCTGTTGTGCATGAACTCTGGACCTGACCTCGACGGCAAATAGTGATAATGAATTTTCCACAGAGTTGTGATGATTTGCACAGACCATAGTGCAAACAATTCTGAACAAACCACACTGGTCTCAGAGCTGCAAACAAGAATTCCTATATACTGTAACAGCCCACACGCAGAAGAGCACCTCCATTGAGTGGGATGGCCATCCACCCTGACCCTCGGAGTTGCACACTAAAATTTTCATATAGCTGGAAAGTACAAGATACATTTCTGAGAATGGCAAGCAGAAGGGGACCTCTGAGAGTAATTCAAAGTCAGTACAACGGCAGCCCCCCAGAAGTAAAGCTGCTCCACGTGTGATAGGGCCGGACTGGGCATCTGGGTGACTCACCAATGCAGACCACAGCAGCCTCTGCAGGTTTCCTCCCTCCCACATCCAGAGGCTCAGGCTGCCCAGCTATTGTTGTGCCAGCACAGTCCCATACTGCCTGCCATGTGACAGTGCCAGGATCAAGAGGGGTCACCCTAACCCACACGTACCTTTAATGAAAGTACTGCAAGAACAAACTGTGAACTGAAAACAGTAACCTATAAGCACTGCAACCGCATTAACTCAAATCCCAAGACTCCAGCCTGTACTCACTTCCAGGAGATACTATTCTTTTGCATTTATCTAGATTAATAACATACAGACAAAATAAATGATACTGTTATTTTAAGAAACATCTGAAGAGTCAGAAAAATCTGGGGCAATCAGTCATTCTGACTCATTTCCAAAAATCTGCTAGTGAAAGCCCTATCATTTCAGACTGAAATTAGAAAACACACAAAAGCCACATCAAATCCTGAACTGTGAGGAAGATAAGCTGGACAGTAATAACGACACTCGCAACCGATCTATAAAGGCTTTATTGTCAAGAATTCACAAAAAAAACCAAAAACCTTAATAACAAAATAATCAGAATAATCTCTTGTTAGTAATAGCAGTTACTAGCAACAATGAAACCATAGTTTCATCTGATCTCCTCCATCACAGTCACATTCATCACCACAGACAAATGGGCTCTACATTGTCTGGATGGTTACTGACAGATAGTCTCATTAGGTGGATGAAATTCACAGGATGGTAATACCATTATTATTTTACAGACTACACAAAGAGTGCTCAGTGCTTCTAATCCAACAGGTTTCTTAGCTCTGCATGAAAATACTTCAAATGCAGATTCAAAGAGGAGTGTGTTACTTTGAAGTGGCCCTGAGTCCACACTGACTTGTTTTGACTGCTCCCCAGCTTCATGGCCTGAAATAACCAAGCTGTCCCTGGAAGTGTGAAATGAATCTTGCTAAAAGACCAAGATGCTGTTGTAACCCACACCTCAAATCATCTGTTTTCCCTAGAGAGTCAAACTGCTCAATCTGCCCAGAAACTTCTCACCATGGGACATCCCTTTACCCTGCTGGCACTTACATCACCTTGGTTTGTATCTCTTGGCAATCTTTCATCTTTGAAATTATAGTCTGTTATTTAGTGACAATGACCAGGATCAACATGGATTATCCTAACTAAATAAAAGCTGTATGTTTTTGAAGGATGCAAGTGCTCCGATGAGAGGATTGTGTTTACACTGTCATTGTAACTTCACTTCTTTTTGGGCTCTCGACTCAAGTCCTCTGAGCTCATCCCAGCTGGTTCCCCGCTCCCTGCTGGGGAACTCCACAAGCTCTCAGAGTCTGCGTCTCCCTGTGGCCAGCACAAGCCCCAGAGCATGGGCCTCAGCACCAGGTTCCACTCCTCCACTTAGGGCAGTCCTTCCTTTACTTCCTTAAGTAAAAATATGCAGCAACTACCAGCTAAACAGAAATGGGAATTATCATGCCATAAACATCAGAAATTTGAATACTTTGCTAACACATACACTTTCAAACAACTCAAGTTAGCAGAAGAGAGCCGTTCGAAAGCATAAGGAAGTACAGTAATTAGGTCAGTCTGATATTTGTTGTCCTACACTTTAGAAAATATTTTTCTGAAAACTTCAGTTATACAACGCAAAGCCTAACTTAATATACACAGTAAATTGCTGGCTGTCATTACGAGTAATAAGAGAGAAGAGTTACAGTTGCAAAGCAGCTGCTGTAGCATTCAACCATATTCTGCTGGCAAGAAAATAAAACTAATGGAAAATTTAAAGGAAGAATGTTATGCATGAGCCTCCTCAAACACAATTAAATACAAATTGCAAAACACAAATAAATATACATTACAAAACATGGAATTGCAGGTCAAAGACTGAAATTACTAACATTGACAATCTTTTTTATAGCTTTCTTTCTGAAGTTATACACAGGATGCTATTTGATAAACAAAGATAAAATGAAACAGAACACAAAATATTTTCCCCTCATGACCACGCTTTAAAAGTAGAATCATGCTTCCACTGTAATTACAGAAGATGCTATTCCATTAACAGCTAATATTAAGAGCGAGTGGGAAAACAAACAAATGGAAGGGAAAAAAATCTGCTTCCATGTATTGTTAAAAGAACACCATTCGTATTTGTGTTTGCTGTTTTAGTGACGAGGCTTAATGTCTCAATGGAGGTAGAAAAGCAATACAGTCAAAACTAAGCTGTGTTTTGGGGTCAGGTGAAGTGGAGTCCTGACAATATCTTTCAATCACTTGTGGATGCAACTATTCCTGAAGGCCAAAACCTGCTCTAGCTGGAAGACACACTTTCTTGACAATGAGTAATAGCAAGAAAGACAGACTGAGTACATTTTCTTGGAAAAAGAATGAGTTTCACAGAGGTCAGCATTCTGTCTTTGTTGCTTCTCTTGCCAGAGCACAGACAGCAGCTTCAAGCAAATCTGGCACAGCATGCTCTGTATTAGTGGTTTTCTTCCCTCATGCATCACCCTGTCTGTACTGATACCCTTTAGATACCATTCCATTAATCTAGGGGTGGTTCATACACCTGCATTTCCCAAGGAGAAAGCTCAGTGGAGTCCACCCCCCTGTGTAGAAGCAACACACAAAACAACCTTACTTGCAGGGGAGAAATTCACCTTGAGACTTGATTTCACTTCCTGTGGATTTTATGAAATCAGAGAGCATCAAAGCAAGAGGTGCACTGTCTGTTTGGTGTTCAGTTTTTAAGGAAGAATGCAGTAGAACACACACCCTCACTGCCGATCGTACAGGTGCCATCTGAAGTAATGACTAAGAAGAAAGTTAAGAAACAATGAAAAACATCTTCCTATTTTTACTTCTGTAATGTAAAGAACTCTGGAAGTACGGACTAGATGCCAGCCAGAGATCTATGTATGCAGTACCAATAATAAAGATGCAAAACTCCAAGTGAATAATATCGGCATCCACAAACTCCTGTTGCCATGAGCAATGGTGTCCACATGATAAACACTATGCAACTGATCCAATATTCCTACGGTAGATCTTAACATCTCTGTGGAATAATGAATGAATTCACTCCACTGTCAAGGTCTGTTCAGAATGTGTGTGTACGTATTTCATTATCAAGACAAAAGCCAACAACCATGTATTCAGCAAGAAATATATACCCCATCTTGACAAATAGTGTAAGTAATAAAAATCTCCTGTTTCACAGAAAGGAATATAGTCAAGAACATTTTTCTTTTTGCATGAAGGATTTTGATTTTAGTTTTGTTAACTACAGTTTTATCACTGAAGCATAACTAATTTGTACTCTAGGTGGAGATTAATGCGAGATCTTTTAAATTTATTTTCTAATAAAAAGTCATCACGCAATGTATTCCAGTAAGTAACAAAAAAAGAAAAATAATCCATTTTCAGAAACCACATGGCTTGTCTGTGGATGTAAATAATCATTTGAAATATCAATTCTTGCAAAAAGGTATTTGTTTAGAAATTGATACACAAGGAGAGCTTTCCTCAGTCACTAAAATTCTACCTGGGTCTGCCTCTTACAGCATCAGTGCAATTATACATCCTGGTTTCATGCTGGCCTAGTTAATTGCTGAAAACATCTTACCTTAAGAAGTGATGTTTGTAAGAATTAGAAAACTGACCTAGAATACCAAATAAAATGTTTTCTGGGCTGCTATGCAGGAACCCACATTTAAAAATCTTTTGAAATATGATTTAACATGTGCCTCTAACGTCAGGTTTGAATATACTGTCTGAATTTTTGCTCAAATTACTTTTCAGTACTGTAACTCTAAATCTTTAATAATAGCATTATTTAAACATTTGCTGTTATTTTAAGCTTTGCAAAACTGACTTCATCACAAAAGGTTTAATTACTATGTTTTTTATTTTCTTCTTAGGAAATAAACACATAAATAAAGTACTTCACTGAATTAAGAATGCTCATCCCTGTCTCAGTTTCTAAACTAAGCTCATTGATGGAGTTGAGGAGTCCAGCAAATCACTAGGCACTCCTCTTCTGCCATGAAAATGCAGTCTTTGTAGGAAAACAAATAACTGTGCACAAGAACAGTTCTCAATGTTAAATAAACCAGTCTCTCAGAGCAGTATTTAAAAATTCTACAGGTGAGGGCATTATGGCTACTTTATGTATAAACCAACACATCAAACATTTTTCAAGTTACTCCTACCACTTAAACCACCACCACTCCTTTAGTTTTATACAGCACGCCTTAAAACATTAAGGGCTGATGAAACTAACATATCTGATGGCGTAGAAGTGGATTGATTGCTTCATACAACGCCTTTGCCCGATGCTAACTACAGTAAATAAACATGGGAAAAACACTACAACTGTCTGAAAAACTGCCCTAGTCTCCATGGGAACAATTAATCACTAGCCCCTTCTCATTGACCTTTTTTTTAATCAGGAAACAGATTTAATGTCCTCCCTGTTCTAGGTTATGTAACTGAAACTGGAGTCTCCAGATGACTATTGCATCTTTCCTAGGCATGGTGACCACATCCGGACACATCAATGCACCTGCCACTTCACAAGTCTGCACACTGTAACAGTGTTACCTCTTTTTCTTATGGATGTTAACACAAATTTAAACTTTGTTGTTTATTTAACAATATAAGTCTCTCACCATTTCCTGTCACAGTGCTAGCTAACAGGCTATTTGTGTTTGCGCTTTAAATTTCTCCTCAGTTGTGGCACTTGAATCTTTTTCCTTTTCTGTGCTGAATCTCATGTTACTGTCTTCTAATAATTTCTTTGATTTGCCAGTATCCACTTGCATTTTGACCCTGCCTTCCCAATGACTTTTAACCCCCTGCCAATGTCAGCTTGCTGCCATTCATTAGTTTTTAAAAATGTACTATTTATTGTTCAGATAATTAATGAAGACGTTGAACAGAAATGGGATCTGGGGTTCTGCAGAGACAGAACCTGTATCATTCTTTGAGACAATCTCACAGTCTAATATCAAACCATTGACAGCTACTCTTTTATAGCAATTTCTTCTCATCTTGTTGTGTAAGTATCAGATGAAAATTAAAGATGCATCCACACTCTATCTAGCTTATGAGAAAGCAACATCGGCAATACCAAAAGCCTTGGAAGGAAGGTCACATTTACTGCTTCTGTATTGTTCTAAGTAGCTGAGTTCCCAATACTGCTCAACAGATCTAATGGCTCGCTGTTACCAACTTGCTCCCTACTCACTCCTCCTCTAATCCTCCCCGCTGTAGCTTGCAGATGTGTGGTATCCTCCCCATGGAACTGCTCTGGTCCTCTTCAAACTGCTTAATTCACTCAAATGCCAGAAAATTAGGTGTTTTTTTCCTGAGTTTTTTTTTCTTTCTTTTTTTTTTCCCCCCAGTGAGTTTACATGGCTCCTGGTGGGGGGTACTGTAAAGACAGGAGGCAGCACTAAGTCAGCAGTGTGACAGACTGGCCACAGCAGGAGCCTGCTCTCCCCAGTCTGGTGGCAGGGAGCTAGTCGTGTCCTCCCTGTGTCTCATGGCACCACATCTTCTGTCAAAGAAGAAAATTCAAATTCTATGACAAGCCCATATTATTCATTTTATTATCTTACAGATAACTGCAAATGGGTTATTCAGTAATTTTTCTAATTTTTGATACCTCCTCAAAGAGAGCTGCATTCACTTCTTTTTGATTAGATGGTCTACAATAGCCTCCAAACAGAGATTAGGTATTCTATAAAATCCACCATCATCCTTTTCTTTTCCTTTATCCACAGTCTTCAGTAAGCCTGCCTCTTACCTGTCCCAAAATTTCACAGCAAGTATACATAACCTTGTATATCACAAAAATCCTCCTCCTCCTCACTCTCTAGATTAGACTTGCAAATCACTGGGGAAATCCTCACATCTGCTGTACCTGATAGAGTACTCCTGGGAGCATTCTGAATTTTAGGCTGCTTCTGAGGCTGAGGACAGTATACCCATTCTTTCCAGCTTTGCTGCACTCAGCATCATCATTTGCACCTGCAGCGATGCCCCAGGTCTATAGGTTTCTGGGTGCTTGAAATCAGAATCAGAGGTTTTCTCCAGTTTTGAAGGAGCTGGGGAAGCTGCAGCCAGCTCAAACTCCCTCTCAAAGAACTGGCTCATCTCTTCTGCTTGCTGTTGTTATTATCAGTGTGTTGACCCTACCTTCAGGGCAGGAAAGCATGTCTGCAAGGTGCACTCAGACTGATGACACCCAATACTTCCCTTGGAGAACACCAGCTGGAGCGTCCCTGAAGCCAACTCTGACATCACTCCTGCAGGTAACGAAGGTGGACAGATGGCTAATTTGGCTTTAAGCCTGTCCTCCAGGATGTTCTACTCAGTAATCAAGCTTACTTCTGATAATGACAAAACATAACAATTCTGACAAAACTTTTGGTGTTATGCTAACTTTTCTGACTGTTCTCATCTGTTTTCCATAACAGCTGCATTTGTATTCAAAAATCTCTAATTCAAAACATTTTGCCTCTTGAAATCTGCTTCTTTTTGGGCTTATGAAATACTTGCAGGCATGTTTCTTTGAGTATCTTTGTCACTTGAAATCATTCAGTTAATAATAGTTTGAAATCTGTCTGCATGGATCAAAAGTTCCAAATTCTGAGCTGTGTTAGTTGTGTCACTCAACCGAGTCACCTGGTACAATGCTGCTGGCTCTCCTTGCCTCAGTATAAATATACAGCTGCTCGCTTGCTTTCCATTAAGACCTGTGCACAGAAAACAGAACTATAATTTCTGTGTGGTTTTGAGATAATAAAGATGTGTATACATCAACTGAACACAAATGGAAAGGAGGCAGCTGACATTAAATACTGGTGGAATTTACTTATGTATTATTTCCTTAAATCTATACATGACAGCTAAATGACCAAAATATTTTAGGAAATGTTAAATATTTTTTTCCTTCCAAAGAGCTAATTGATCAGTTAATTTAATCATTTAATTTAATTTTAATTAGTTAATTTAAAAAGAAAGATGGCTGAAAAACTGGGGGAAGAGGGCATAAGAAGTAGGAGCAAAATTTGGTCTCAGTAGTCCTCTGTGGACACTTCTGTTTGAATTTAACACTTTAGCACCATAGTGTATTGAGTTTAGTATGAGACAGTTTATAGAGGATTGTATGGTTGACAAATTCACAACAAATTCGAACGCAGAGAGCTTCAAAAAGCATATGCACTACCAGTGACAATCAGCAATAAGAAAGAGCATAGCCCTTTAAGTCCTGTATTCCAGAGGGAAAGCACTATTTCTTTCCTCAATACCACAGGTATAACAACAGTTCAAAATATCAAAAATAATTCCAAATCCAGAATGTTTAAGTCTTTTGTCTAGACAGGGCAGAGATGCTTGCAATTATTATACTAAATTTTGATCTGTTTCTAGCTTTGACACGTGCTTCTCTGGTAAGTAGCTTGGTTCTGTGCTTCATCTATTAAATTCAATATTAATTTCTTTCCACTTCAGTAGGATGCTTTGATAAGACATTCACTAAAGCTCTTGATGTAAACAAAACCTTTTAAGAAAGATCATTTTTAAAAGCTCCCAGTGAAAGGTCAAACAAACAAAAAGTAATTTATTTTCACTAAGCGTTCATGGAATTTACAAAATAAATTTCTCATTTCATTTTTTAAAACTTTGTTTCAATCCAGAGAAAAAATTTACTGAAGGGTGTTCATGGTCTTTCAGAGACTAACTCAAGGGTTCATTTCATCTGACACAGATAACAGTGTTCCAAAATAACAATAATAATAAATAAAAACAAACAAAAAAAAGTGGGCTCACTTGCCACTGTACAGGGGACCAGCAGCAAAGCCTACTTCTCCCATATAGCTCACTCACGGCAAAGACAGGGGTTATATATTCTGCATACCTGAGAGTACATTTTTGCCATAGATCAGAGATACATTATGACTGCCAAGAACAATGCTTTTTTTTTTTTTTTAAGCTAAACCAGCCTATTTAAATTGAAAGGAAACCAAATGGGAATACTCTGACTTACCATGAGACAAATATTAAAACAACTAGATATGTAATCAAATGCTTACCAAGTTCCCCATCCTGAAACGTCAGTCCTTTTTAGCAGAACATAGCTCCAGCTAAAAAAGCAGTAGATCAAAGACTAGCTAAATATTCTTGGTATTACCTTGGTAAGAACTGAATCGACTTTAATTTCCAAAAAAGGTGAGGCATGGAAAACCAACAACTAAAGCATTTGGCACATGGAGAAAGGGACTGTCTTAGAACATACCACATTTCACCAGTAGTTTAGGTCTATTTGTTTTTGTGTATCTTGAAATGTTTCATTTTTGCACTGTTTGTTATTAACTTCACTGAGATGGCAATATCTTTTCTAGAGTTTCCCAGCCCTGTTTGCAGGTTCCTGTGAACTGTAGTTGGTATTTGAAACTACTGTTCCAAGTATTCAAAAACCAATGAATATATAATTGGGACATTTCACAGAATCACAGAATCACAAGGTCGGAAAGGACCTTCAAGATCATCTAGTCCAACTGTCATCCTATCACCAACACAACCCACTAAGCTACTAAACCATATCTTGTAGCACCTTGTCCAGGCGCCTCTTAAAAACCGCAAGGGTCGGTGACTCCACCACCTCCCTGGTCAGGCCGTTCCAGTGCTTGACCACCCTCTGAGAGAAAAAGTTTTTCCTGATATCTAATCTAAATCTCCCCGTGCACAACTTTCGGCCGTTACCTCGAGTCCTACCATTAGTTATCTGGAAGAAGAGGCCGACCCCCTCCTCATCACAACCTCCCTTCAGGAAGTTGTAGAGTGCAATGAGATCTCCCCTGAGCCTCCTCTTCTCCAGACTAAACAATCCCAGCTCCCTCAGCTGCTCCTCATAAGGCTTGTGTTCCATACCCCTCACCAGTTTCGTCGCCCTTCTCTTTTGTTTTTTCCTGTTTTTAACCATTGCTAAGATAATTATGCTCCAGAGACACTGTCTGACTTAGCAGCAGCAATGCTGAATAATTCAGAAAAATGGAATATCACATGTGCAGAAAGGAAAGCTGTCATAAAAATCCCCAGTGGTCTATTTTAGCTAACAAATCTGACAGAACTTCAGTTACCAGTCCTGCTCTGACACTGTGATGAGCTACTACTGATCTAGCTATTGTTCTCACCTACAGATTTTTTGCCTCTTTATTGAGTCCCAACAAGAGAATCTCCAAAACAGCACATTTTTTCAGACTGAAATACTTAACTTTGAAGAATGGATTACAGACACCTAAGTCTCTTTTTTCCATTACTATCACATCTCTGTAAGGATGTATATATTCTCTTTACTCTTATAACAACAACAATGAAAAAAATAGACCAAAAAAAAGGGTTCAGAAAGATAGAATACTCCAAAGTAAATATTAACAGACTCTGACCTTATGGCTAACACCAGGTTTATTTAAACAGATACCAAATATACAAGGACACCAGAAGTTTCAGGGTGTATTTTCAATATCAAAATGCTGGTCATCTCCTGTCATATTTCCAGCTGGTAAATTCTACTTACTAAAATCTTCTTCACCAGTACAATATGCTCACCTACGGTTTTCAAAAATTTCAGATTCATGAACTGCTATAATTCTTCCCTTTTAAAAAGTATTTTTTCCATGCTATGCAAATCACAATGAGAAAATTAAAGAATCTGTGTTTAGTTGAGCTTTTTAATAAAACCGCTTCTATGTTAAGTGATGCTACCAAAGAGTTTAGTCAAAAAAGTTTGTATCTTAAATTCACATGGACTGTCTTCCCTCAAACAAATAGCTGTTTAAATGTAGAAATATTAAATATTAGTTATGTGCATACAGAGCCTTATCCAAAATACTTCTCACTTCTGTCCTCCAGCTTTAGGAGGAGAACTACTCACAGTGCCATATTACTATCAATGATGTTGCTGCAAAGAAGTTTAAAAAAAAAAAAAAAAAAGCTATGTTAATTTCAAGCTTCATTAGAGAAAGTGAAAAACCATCAACACTTATTGAATGAAAATGGACTCAAGTATTGGGAAAGAAACATCAAAGTTTGAAGGGAATGTTTCAAATATGTCTCATCTTGGTGCCCTCCTGTACATCATCTGCCCATTACTTCATCAGAACCAAGACTGGATCATTTGAAATTTTGCAATAATAGTTGTTCCAAATACCTGAGATATATAGGGTCAGATTGTTCAGGAACAGATGCAACAAGTATCAGATAAGCTTTTGTACTGGGTTTATGTGATAAGGTTTCGGTAGCAGGGAGGCCACAGGGGTGGCTTTTGTGAGAAGAGCCCAGAAGCTGCCCCATGTCAGATCAGAGCCAGCTCCAGCCGGCTCCAAAAGGGCCCCGCCGCTGGCCAGA
>VXAL01005372.1:7963-21628 GCA_013399475.1 Chauna torquata | reverse complement strand
TCTAGTCAGCTAGTGGTAAGCAATAAATTATATTAATCTCCCTACCTTGAGTCTGTTTTGCCCGTGACAGTAATTGGTGAGTAATCTCGTCCTTATCTCAACCCTTGAGCCCTTGTCCATCATATTTTCTCCCCCTGTTCCTTTGAGGAGGGGGAGTGAGAGCGCGGTTGTGGTGGAGTTCCACTGCTCAGTAGGGTAAAACCACCGCAGCTTTGGAAAGGGCAAATACAACTTTAAGATCTATTAGTGGAGATCTTTCCAGCAGATACAGATCACTAGCACTGCTGAAGATCACATGTAGTATGAGACCGCATACAAATCTCACCAGCTATTTTCAAAAAAAAAAAAAAAAAAAGAAATGAAACTTAACACAGAGCTGTGCCAGAATAATTACAGGAATTATGAATCTGGAATTGTATGAGAAGAGGCTGAAAAAGCCCATCAATATGAAAGCTGATTTGTCTTCAGAGACAGACCAGGAGTTATCTGATAGATCACATATGTTTAAATAACCTGGCTGCTTAGGTGTGTACAATTCATTTCCAGAAAGATGAGCATTTCCAGAGATTTGTGAGGCATCGACTTAGTGCCTGTCAAGTTACAGGAAGCCCACCAGTCTTGCTTAATCAATTGAACTCCACATCTTTCTGCTTCAGTTCTGCTCTTGGAGTGTTTCAGATTCTCTATTATGTCTAGAATGTCATTACATGTAGAAATTTACCAGTTTAATTAATAGTTTTGAAATTAATGAAACCTTTTGAAAATCCACTATCTTGAGAACTACAGCTATTGTCTTACTAGGTAATTAATATTTCTGCTGGTGCCCATTATTTACAGATACAGAGCAAAGTGCCTTTTAAGCTTCTTTCAGTTGTCTTCCACATTTCTGGACAATTTGTTTTCCAGCTGAGTAATAGCTGTTTTTCCATTCAGGGCATGCTCCTATTTTGTTTCATTTCTGTAACTACTATAAAGAAATTGCTCAGAGCAAAAGAATTTAGAGGAAACCTACTTCATTTAGCATCTCAATTCTAGCATTGCTTAACATGAGCTTCTGTAGAAATAGACACTTAATTCTAAATGGCCTGTATGACTTTTTTGTAGATGCACCTGATAGGGCATCTGACCCAGACTGAGCCTCTGCAAAATGAATAGTGTGTGCGTAGGAGAGTTAGTATGACTCTGCCCAAGCATCACATTTCTAGTTTCACCATGCACTGTACTGTATTTATTCTTTATATGAGTGCTAGGGAGATTGTGTACCTAACATTTCCCCAAAATTGCTAAGATTTTACCAATGTATTCTTAATAGGAAGCTTCCTGAAGCCAGAAACTTGCTAATTAAGCAGAAATGAAGTCAATTCAGTAGACATGCCAGTCAGAAGAGCTTAAGGTGCAGGCAGGGAGGATGTGACAACAGCTCTCACAGACGAATACACCATCATGAAGGAACAGAAAGCAAAGCTTTTAGAGAAAATTAAGGTATAAAAGAACACCCTATGCAATAATTTTGTGTCTATTTATTCTGTGTTCTCCCCTTCTCCTTGGGGAAAATGAGGAAAAGGTTGCTGTGTCTAAAAGACAACAGAAGTATGACAAATTCCATTTTAGGCTGAGAGGAGATTATATCCTAACTTGTGAGGAACTGGAGCAGGGGCTAGCTGAGATTCTGAAATATTCTGTAACCTTGAAGGGCCACGGGCTACAGCAAAACAAGCTCTAGGATTGCATTTGCTCTTTTCAAAGCCGTTATCACACCTGAGAGCTGCTGCTTTTAGAAACAGTATTTCTCCTGCTTTACTGTTACCAACTGATGAAATCTACTGTGAAAGAAGTTCTCATTATCTGTCCACTTTCACTTTGCACCATTTGTTATTATATTTCAGCCTTTTCTCTTTGCTAATGCCTGAACTGCAATTAGGAAGGTTTCTGTATTTTTTTCTGTTGCATGCCAACACTGAAAATCACCCTGTGGGTCAGCTGCCTGAGAACTTTGTTAGAACAGATTTTTTTTTTTCTTTAGCTCATTTCTCTTCGAACTCAGTTAAAATCATTCTTGTTATTCTATTAAGCTTTATTGGGTTATACAGCAATAATTTTCTAGAGGTCTAGTGTGTTCTTGGCTCTTGGATGTGCTCACGCGTTCCCACAGAAAGGCTCTGTAGGTGGGTTTACACACATTTTTAAATTTTTTTCTCAGTTAAAATCTTGTCATATTTTCTTTATTGAGACCAAGGCTAATATGCATAGGTCAACGAGTCTGAAGCCAGTAGCTTAATTATATAGACAGCCAAATAGCTTCGAACAAACTTCCCCTTAAAATTGTGGCTGTAAATTATTTGTCTGTAAAACCTTCCCTTACAATATTAAAACCAGCTTCGATTTCATTTAAACTAACATTTCAAAGGGAATTTGCCCCATCAGCCAGTAGGTGGAGATGTAAGTCCAGTAATTAGTGCAGAAAACAGCTATTTGGCAGTCTTTGATAGAATTGAAGTTTTGTATAATACAATTTAACAGAGGTTAGATTTCTTAATAAGTATTAGATTAGACAGATGAAATCTGTATGCAGTTAAGGCCCATCTATCAGCCTTCCTTGCCAAAGACTTTCTTACAGTCTATGGTAAGCTGTGCCCACAGTGCTTAGGAAACTCGTATTCAAGAAAATGCTAATGGAAGGAAAAAGGCAGAAAGTTAAACATGTAATCATACGACATTTTCTAGTACTAGACCATGTGCTGTCAAGTATCTCAAAAAACCACTTGATCAGTGTTCCACTGAACAACATAAAAAAAAAAAAAAAAAGGATAAAAAATATGTAGTGCCAGTCATCCAGTCATCCAAATACCCCTATTTTGACAAGCTTTGTGTCCTTTTATGCCTACAGAAATTATGAGCATGGGATTACCTTCCGGCAGATATATGAATGTTCTTAAAGCATTACCACTTCCATCAATATTCTGTTTAGGCATTAAAAAATATGAACCTATTAAATTATCATTATAGAAACCAATACTGGAAATTGGCTGCAATAGCAATAGTATTTTATGATTTACAAAAAATGCAATAGTCTCCTAACACCTCTATGCTATAGAATAATAATAATATCCCTATTTAGCAGAAATTGAAATGAAAACAATTACAGTATTAGAAAGTATAAAATTTAGGGTGAAGTAGTTGGAATTTTAAAGTAATTTCTTTGTTTTGTTTATGCTGCTTGATTTAAGGTCAAATGAGAACAACACAGAAATAAGAGAGCCCATACGATTTAGCTATATTAACTTAATTATAACCCTGAAACTAATTATATATATTGTAACTACAACTGTGCAGACAGGCAACTTACAAGAAAGGACTATTCTTCTTCCCTGAATGCCCTTTGAACAAGTCAGGCACAAACAAAGATTGTGCTTTGACCAGTTTTGCTATTTAAACTGTCATTCTGTCAAAAAGAACCACCACAAAATGGGCTAAGCATTAAAACATATTGCAAAGAAGCAATCTGGGGACCTCAAACATTTCCTGTGGGGTGAGAACTTAGTAACCTTGCTCTTCCTTTGGTGCCTTCTGTGAGTCTCTTAGAAACCGCTACCCTGAAGTCCCCAGACAATGGGTTGCAAATACTGCTCCAAACTACTTTCTTCCCCTGCTGTTTACCTTTTCCTCAGGTACTCTGAGAGGTCCTTTGCATGTTCACAATACTCTGAAAGGGAAAAATGTTGCTGCTGTTCTGCTGTGCTCCTGGCTTATCGCCATCTCTTCCACTCCTAATTCACTGCACGTCCACAGGTCATTTGTACTTATGGGAAAACGGAGTGGTGACTTGCCCTAGCACAAAAAAGCCAGGGAAGTTCTGCAGAATCAGCTAAACTTTCTGCTGGAGAACTAGGAGAGAGAAGGGAGCGGTGTATCCTCTTTCCTTGCAGGCACCTCATTCTCTGTTGTGGTCAAATTGACCTGTGCAATTTAAATACCTAGAGCACCTCTCCAGCACTGAAAATAACACCTCCATACCAACTTGACAACAGAAAACATCAGAGGTGTTGATTTACAAAATTATTGAATTATTGACTTGAATGGCTCTATGTTGTTTCCCCACAATGGAAATAGGTATTTTTAGAAATGAGCAAAGCTGAAACATGAACCTTGTTCCCTGATGAAGGACACTGACTTGGCAGTTTATGGAACAACAAATGTCAATGCTTGTGAACCTTATTTATTCCTGGTCTCTCAAAAGATATGCACAGCATTTTATAAATAAACTAGCACAGCAAAATTTGGAGTGTTTATCATAATTTTCACCTGACAAGTTGCTGGAGGCATTTGCCTTCGCCTCTTCACAAAATTCACCTTGCAGCTAGAAAAACCATATTTTGGTTACTTAGATGAAAAGAAAACAGATGCTAGAATGTCTGGGGATAACTCAGAATGTGATCTTGCTTGTCTCATTTCTAAGACCCTCATCATGTCAATACCTATACCGAACTCTCCTGATATTTAAACAAAATTTGCATTAACTCTCTTTTTCTCAGTTGAGTGTCAAATAAGTGATCAAATTCACAGATAACTGCCAGAGTTAGAAACTACGGAAACATGGACTAGACATAATGGCTGTCAGAGATATGCAAAAGCTGCTGATAGCCATAAATAAAAAGCAATCACCTATAACCCAATATCAAAAGCAAATTGTCCTGAGATGGTACCTGCAAACATTGTCCTGCACCTGATTCAGTTCAGTGTTTCATTAAAAACTTGCATTCAGCAACCCTGCTCTGTGGGGCTTTGAATGGGGCTTTTTGCCTAACTGTACCAGTTTGGAACACGTGCCCATGAGGTCCTAGATCCTGGTCTCTGGTCTGAAAAGAGACCTGAAGAGCCAGCTGACACTGTGCTGTAAATCTGATGCCATCTAGAGCTTGTGGAGGAAATCCTGTGCATAGAACTCACAATGCATGAAACACCTGGTGCTCGGGGCCTCTCAGAGTTTTAAGACATGTACATAAGGCTTACTAATTTTTACTGGGATAATACAGTGATTTATACAGGTTTGCTTGGCAGGAAGCATGGCTTCTGAATCAAACAAATTTTCCAGAGCCACAGAAGTGGTACATATTCTGTTTTTGACTGAGATAATGGAGGAACCACTGGACGCACTGCTGAAAGCTGGAGACATCACACATCTTGAATCCTGGTATTCTTACAATCTGGATTTCGAATAGAGTTTGCCGTTTGCACAAACCTCAAATAGAGCACAAATAACACTACAGTAGGCTTTAAACTAATCGGAACGTTAATCAGCATTCAAAATCCTGGCAAGCTGGAGAATGGAAGAAACAAAGGCAAAAAAGATAAAATTCAAAATGTTTAAGGATAAAGTACCACACTGAACTAGGGATAATGAAGACACATCAGCTTTTTGGCCATGGCACTTTAAACAGATATGATGACAAATGCCTTGCCTTCAAAAAGGTAAAATCCAAATTACAAGAGAAGGATGATGAACACTTGGCTAGGTACCAGTTCTGCAGAAAATAATGTGGAGATTACACCAGAACACAAGCCTGGTATGAATCAACAATGTCAAGGAAATATAAATAGGAACACAGCCTCGGAGACAAGTAAAGCCACCCACCTGCTCTACTAGGAAATGATAAGGCTTTGGCTGGTGCAGTATCTGCTCTCAGTATTACAGGCTAAATGGAAAGAAGCCAGAGGAGAGCAAAGACAATCCTCAGTGATCTAAAAAACATGACTTATTAAAAGAGACCGAAAAAATAAGACAATTTACTTGAAAATGAACAGTGAACTGATCTGACACTAGTTCTCAAATACGTAAAAGGTGTTCTCCCAGTGTACAGTGTTCAGGACAAAATAGAAGGGAGTTAAAGCTGTGACAAGGAAGTTTCTGGTTAGGTGTTATAGATAAGAATAGTACTGTAACACTGCCTATATAATAAATTGTCTCAGCTGCTTACAGACTCCACATCACTCGAGGTTTTAAAACCAGGCTAGTCTATTGGGAATGTTATAAATAGAGGGGTGAGGTTAAGCGGACAAAGTAGGAGACTTCCTGACATTTCTTCCTAGCCTCTTCTTTTCATGCTTCCAGCACATACTGCATTAACAGCTCAGTTTCTTCAAAGTGGATGCCAGAAACATCTCTTCGTCCCCAGGGCTAAGGGGATCCTGTGCCAAGATAGCTGGACAGTCAGAATTATTCTATATAGAAAACAAAGAAACAAACAAACAGAAGGTATATATATCGGCAGGTGAAGATGTTTCTATACTAGACTTAGGTCACTCCTGGCTGTGAAAAAAGAACCATGGGCATTGCAGGAGAAAGGGAGAGATGCATTTGTGATACTGTGGAGCATCTGGCAAGGTCCTGTAGATTAAAGGGAAAATGTCCCCCACCAACTGCACATACTGGACAGTAATAGTAAACTTGAGCCAATGAACACATATAGAACCTGCATTGATGTACATATTTGGAAGCTGTTTGGCATTGTGAGGGGTCTAAAAAAATCAGTCATTGGTTTTAATCTTCTGTTGGGAGCAACTGTAGCACAGACACGGACTAGGCTGAGGCTTTAGACAGCAATGGGTCATTCTCTAAAAAAGCAACAACCAAGAAGCTCAAACAAGGAGAAATGGCAGCGGATACAGAGGTCACTCCCAACGTTATGCTGGTAAATACTACAGAAATATAAGAGAAGGACGTTTGTGTTTATTAGTACCAATAGGTGTCACCAAATTCTAGATGAAATTGCTAGAGAAAGTACTTGAAAATACACAATTAAAAATAGAAATAATTATTTCAAAAAGATGGCTTCTTTTTCATCACTGAAAATTGTTCAGATATGATTTTATAATTTTGAAAGCCAAGTCATCTGTATTAACAGCATATTGATAGCTTTAAATAGGTCACCTGGATGCATTAAACGACATATCTCTGTCGTCTTCTTGGCCACCGCCCCAGTCTTTTTTATGTAAAGAAATATTAGATTCATATCCAGAAACTACTTAGTTTTCTAATTACTGGTAGTTTTGGTGACCCACTCTATGCATCTGCCCTAGCATATGGGTGTATAGACTATCGAACTGAAGTTAATACTTGTGGGAAGTAGCAGGCTAACAGCTCTAGAAACTTTACATTCAAGATGTTTATGTTTTTATGCTAAACAAGAAGTCCAAGCATAAAAGAAAAATGGAAATATGAGTTTCCACAGAAGCAGAAAAAGCATGGCTGCTTTGGCATTGAGGCATCAAGTCTATGAACAAGATGTGGTCCCTTGTGTCTTGGGAGGCATGAGCAACATTCAAGTGAAAAGTTGTGCATCCAACTTGAGTCTACCCAATTTGACTAGTGTGTAGGACTCAACTAATTGTCCAGGTGATTCTTGTGAGGTTAGAAAAATAATGCCAGCAGCAGATTTTATCCTTGATTTTTTTTTTTTTTTCAATTCTGAAAGATTGCACTCTTCATAGAGATCTCTCTTCTGAAGTGGCTTTCAGAGAAAATGTACTGCTGGTACAGAACTTTTACACTGAAATCTCACCAAAGGCAGGAGAAAATAATGGAATATTCATATCTTAGAATCATAGAATAGACTTATAGAAACACAAGGTTGGAAAGGACTTACAAGATCATCTAGTCCAACTGTCATCCTATCACCAATACTACCCACTAAGCTACTAAACCATATCCTGTAGCACCTTGTCCAGGCACTTCTTGAACACCGCGAGGGTCAGTGACTCCACCACCTCCCTGGTCAGGCCGTTCCAGTGCCTGAACACTTTCTAAGAGAAAAAGTTTTTCCTGATATCTAATCTAAATCTCTCCAGGTGCAACTTGTGGCCATTTCCTCGAGTCCTATCATTAGTTATCTGGAAGAAGAGGCCGACCCCCTCCTCATCACAACCTCCCTTCAGGAATTTGTGGAGTGCAATGAGGTCTCCCCTGAGCCTCCTCTTCTCCAGACTAAACAGTCCCAGCTCCCTCAGCTGCTCCTCATAAGACTTGCGTTCTTATCTTCACTCATAAATGGTGTGCGTCAACGTTAACATTTTTCGTTAAAAAAATCCTGAAATTTTCATGAGGCCACAGGTGGACAGCAGTTTGTAAAAGCTATTATCTCCACTACTAGTCCTCTACAAACCATAGCTTGTCAAAACAATAAATCAAGACCTCAAATTGCACAAACTCACACTGGTTGGCAACTACTTTTCTGTAGAATAATGCCTTTGCATCAAACATTCCTGTTGCACAGTTCAAAACCATAAATTACACTCAGACTTTAAAAAAAATAGACGATTGTTTCTGGTTGTGAGAGGTTTTATGAATATGTTTATAGGCAGAAATCAGCCGTAAAAGACACAGGCTGTAAAGCACTGGGAGCTATAGAACAGAAATCATTGTCCATAGCACTTTCTAAACTTCAGAAAATGATCATGAAATTGTAAAAGTACTTGTCAGATTTGAAATACAGTCTTAGCAAAGACTTTCTTTGCACCAACATGTTGCTAAAAGTATGTATAAATACTGAAAATAAGGAACTGCAGAAAAAAAGGCTATTTCTAAAACAGAGTATGTCAAATTCAAATAAAAGAGCAACCTGACAACAGCTTACATAGTAATAATATGATTTGAGATACGCAAATCAACAGAAAGTGCCAAGCAATCTAAGACACAACTGAGCACATTAAAGTCATGTGTTATATCCAAGGCTGAGAGTCTGTTATGCAATGGAAGAGAACAATGTATCAATCACCTAATTTCATTCCTTGAGCACATTCAAAATTTTACTAGGAGTACATCCATAATACATGAACGGCCCTTACTACTGTGAAACCTCAGTCCTATAGCCTTTGCCACACTTGTACCCAAAGTAGCCTTGGGAAAGGGAAGTGTTTCTATTCTTATTTTATAAATGGGAAACTAAGTACAAAGAACTGAAACGTCTCATCGAATATTACAAAGCTGCTTCTAATTCGCTGGCTAGCAGAGCTATTTGCCAAACTATTGTTCTGGTCCTTTGCTAGAATTATGTGATTCTCCAACTTTGTTTCCCTTCAGGGAGGTCTGGAGATGACAGCTCTACACCAGAAGGCAAACAGGCCATTATAGAAGGGAATCCTCAAAGAGCAAGGAGTACTCATATACCAAAAAAGCAACTAACTTTCTCAGATAGGTGCTGGAAATCTTGGTATCCAATAAGTGGCAGAACGCTCCTCTCATCTCCATCCTGAGTTGCAGTTCCATAGCAATGTTGTTAGGTCTTGCCCGAACCCTTCCCTCCCTCCTGTGTCATAGAGCTACACCTCCATAAAACTGCTCCGAGGAGCTGTGCAGCCCTTTCCTATCCTAATCGGTCTGTGCTATATTAATCTTCTCTATTATGTGTTTTTTCCAAATAGTTTTTTGAGCTGAATTGTCCTGTCTGGTTACAAATATGCTGCTGCTGGCACCAATGGATGCTGATGCCTGTTTTCAGACAGGGCACATGATAACATGAATTGATGTAATATAAGTGCTGCCAGGAAATAAAGAGCAGTCATCCCCATCAGGCTTGAGCATATCAAACCCCTGCGTTAAACCTCCATAGAGCTTTTAGCCCAGACAGGCTATTAAATCATATAAACTGACATGCTGTATATCACAGTCCATTATAGCAACAAGGTTACCCTATTAGTTTAAGTGGCAATTGCTTGGGTTAGGCAAACTCCTCCAGAGAATAGAGTGTTTTGCACCACAGAAAGAGAAACAGCAACATCAGAGCATATGAGCAGTGCCCCAAACCTCTGCCATGGCAAAGAAATGAGCCAGTGACACAAGCCAAGATGAACTTTGCCACAAAGGTAGTAAACATCTCTGGTGCTTCCCATTTACAGACTACAAGAACATTTTGGAAGCCATCTCAAATTTGGCTGAATGATCAGTGAACCTGAGATCAAGACACTGAGCATCATCAATGACATAGTGATAATTTCACATTTGTATTACAAAAGCCACTTCTCACAATACAGCAGAACCAATTTGCTCTGTGGCTGGTACTCAGCTCTAAATGTATCAGAGGGAAACTGCATGAAGTCCCCTTCAGAATGTATTGTGGAGTTGTACGTGCATCACAAAAGAAAAATCACTATGGCCAACTGTGATGAGCTGCAAGTGTGACAAATCAGTTGAATACTATATAAAACTTCTGTTGTCTCCATGGCACATGAAAAAGAGAAATCAACAAGGAGTTCAGAGATTTAGACTCTGGATGGGAAAACAGATTAAAAAAAAAATAATTCCGGAAATGCTATCTTAGCTGGCACTGGAGTTTGGTAAGCTCCATGCTACTGTCACACCAAAAGCCTACCAGACAACACTTCAGTTTGTTGTGCCAACAGCAAATGCTGCTGCTGTCTGCTGCAGCAGTATTTTGATCATGCGCAGATAGAAAGTAAATTTATCATTCTTATAACACAAAGACTACCCTTAAGTCTTCTGCTGTTTGATCCATTTTTATGTACAGTAAGGCTCATGTAACCTTTTCTGCTTAACACACATACTGGGCTGGAATTTTAAGCAAGGGGAAAAACTCATCAGCACAATTTTTGGACTACATAGTCATTATTTGCTGTTGTTTTACTAAAAACTCTGGCGATTTTCCAGTTCATTAAGGATCAACTCAGATCTGATGCTGTTAGCAAGAAATAGAGCTATTAAAATACCAATAGCAAAATATTTAACTTAAAAAATACATATATCCCTACTACTTACAAAATAGTGACATAATAATTATGGTGCTGGCTGAAGCCATTTCTAGCTTTAGTGTATATGTACCTAAAGGAAAACCGTTCTGCCTCTTTAATTCTATAGAAGCTGTCTTGGTCAATTAAGTTGCTGATATCTAAACATGAGTTTTGTAACATTTACCTTATTTGTCGTAAGCAAGGTATTTAAAGCTCAAGGTGTCAATAGAGAAGGCCCTATGAGAAAGGCAGTACCGACCTTCAACTAGAAAATAATTCCTCATCTAAGCAAAAATATTGATCATTAAACACACTTCTACCCTTGCCATTCTAGACAGTAGGTACTTTTGAGCAAACAGATAGTCCTAGATCAGCCAGCCTTCAATCCTGTTCCCACGTGTAGGGTGGACACAATGGTTCCCTGTGCAGTACTGCTTTTCAACTTCCATCACTCTGATGCAGATCATGTGACGGGGAAAACTCTCCTTGATTTATGTAAGAATCAGGAAGTCGTGCCTTCCTGGGGAGGTGATGACTCGAATTACAAGAGCTTTATAGGTCACATCATCCTATATGTTGTTCCTTGTGAGGCCATTTGTCGGTGTTACATATGCAGGCAGGGCAAGGTGGGTACCAACTGCTGCCATGCTGGTCATAACAACAGTTCGTGCAAAATTGCATCATCTGTTCCGCAGTGCACGAAGCCTTGTCTGTTCTATAAAGCTTCCTACGAATATCTCTTCTTCAGGAATCTCTTGTCTTTGAAGGATGAATATGACAAACTGCAAATGTGCAAAACAGCTGATAAGCAGCTCTCTAGCTGCACCGGCAATATAAGTTTTACTTATACACAAAGTTTGAATGCTGAATCAAGTTACAGGATGTACTAGGTGACTTTCAGTAAGTGGCAAGAAATTACAACAGCTCAGAGGACCAGGAAGACTAGCAACTCCGGAGCACTATGTGATTGCATTTGCTGTATCCATGTTGTAAAGTCGTCACATTGGCAGCTGATGGAAAGTACTTTGTCAGCACTTAAGAAAGCAAGATAAAGACTGATGTGCCAAGATGGGGATAAGTAAAAAGGAGCAAGCAGAATGATGAAAATAAGACCACATAATGCTGCAATTACCTACTTTTTCTCAATGTACAGGGCTGGTCATTCCCTGGATATGAGGGTCATATCCTGCATGAATGAGATCCATTACTTCCAAATAGTGCAGAGTCTGGGCCAGAGACATGGGTTTTCTGTTGCTATTGTTTCCAGGTTTTGTTTCTGGGGAGGGGAAAATGCTGAGTTTTTAAACTGCCAAAAACTGCAGTGTGACATTTCAGCCAGGCATCAGGATCAAAGCAAGTCTCATTGCCAGTCCTGCTGAGATGCATGCTACATGAGAGACCTGGAGGCTCTACCACATTGAACCATGTCTGGCTGCCTGTCCTCTCTCTGCTGATGAGGATTAATCCCACCTGATCCTTACATGAGAATTAAAAAAAAAAAAAAAAAAACTAACTTTACAAAGAGTAGAAGATTAGAAGATCATTCCTGTGAATGAGCTGATCTATATAATATTGGGATCAGAGGCTGGCTTATCAAAAATTATTTACAAATCAGCTTGACACTGTTCAGGTCTGACAGTCCCGTCTTAAAATTACAGTAGCACATATACAATAGCAATATCACCAGTCATTAACAAAGCATTTGTTGCCAGAATGTGGACTCAGCAATTGATGCATGTATTGCATCAATCTTCAGCAATAAAAACATAACTAAAATCTGTTCAGGATGCGCTCTGTGGAATAAAGAGAATAATTGTAGTCATATTCATTCCTTGCCCAATGCCAATACTTTCTCTTAACTACAAGTAAGTGTCTGTTTCTTTTTCGAGCAACCACTGGGCCAGAAGAGCTCAGGAAGTGTTTCTGAGCACAGCTTGTGGCTCTGACAGCTTGTTGCCCTGATCTGTTCCCCAGTTTTGAAGTTTATAGCTGCTTGCTTTTACTACCTTTAATTAGTATGATGCAGCCCACATGGAAATTCCTGGGCTTGGCTTCTTCTGCTGCAGCTGCCTTCTTTGCTTGTTCTGCTTCATGTTCCCACTCTCCCCTTTATTGCTACTTACTCAAAGGGGTCGCTGGGATCAGCTCTCTGGAGCTCTGGAGGAATCGGGATTCTTTTGTAGTACATTTCCCAGTCAAAAGCTCCTCGCATGGCATCCCCCGCCTGTGCCTCGTAGCCAAAGTGATTGTGGTCAATGACATCGATCATAGGACACACGATGGTTTTGTGGTTTAGTGCAATCTGGTCTGAAAAATGAAAGTAGAAAATAGGAAATGGCACGTCTAGTCAAGCCATCTGTCATATTACTGCAAAGTGAATCCCACAGGTTTTTTGATGTTTGAAGATTGCTTGCTTCGTTCCCTATGGCCCCCAAATAATTTCATTTTTCAAATCTGTATCAAACCTTTATCTAAAGTGGACTTAATGCAGTTGGGCAATGATTAGAAGCATTTACAGTCTTTAAAGGGAGGCATATCCCTGGGAGACCCACAGGAGTCCAGTCATCTATATCTCTGTCACTTTGCTACTCTGTGCTGTCCCCAATCTGTCAGCTACGGAACAAGCCAGCAAGCAAAATTTAAAAATACTCCTTCAGCTGTGGGGAGTGTGTACGTTAAGCTCCTGAGAGAGAGATTCATGTTCCCAAATGTGAATCTCAGACCTTGCGACCATTCAGTCTCTGTTCCTGTAGCGCTAGTGTGCATCAGCTCTGAGATCAAATGCTACAAATTAAAGGCAAACTCCAATGCTAGGAACAAAACAGGGCTGGTGTCCTTTTTTGTACCTTTCTTGGAGGTATAGAGAAGGCCCCACAGTGTTATTCTTACTCACCTGTTTTATAAAGAGAGCAGTTTCAGTTGGCT
>VXAL01005371.1:168303-214747 GCA_013399475.1 Chauna torquata | reverse complement strand
CATGAAACGAGGGCTGCGAGGACAAAACCTGCCCCTCCCCAGCTCCCGGTCTGTCTTTATGAACCTGCTTGCTGTCACTCGTGCCTTCCGGGACCCTTAAGCTGAAAGTAAGCCTGTCCAAGTGCGGGGGCTGCGCTCCCCACGAGGGGAAGGTGAAACCGGGAGCCCCGGAGCAGACGGCGCGGCAGAGAGCAGCATGCTCGGGTTCTCGTGGAGCAAGCGAACAGTAGTAACACACGGCTTTCCGTGCTCTCATGTGGAGCCTGGAGATGTTACGAGGCACTAAATTGGCGTCAGAACAGTACGGGAAGTTTTACGAAGGCGGTGTGTGTGTGTGTGTGTGGTGCGTGTGTAATCACTAGCGTGTGTCCATATGTAACACACAAAGAAAGGGTGAAGAAGGGGCGAGGGGAAAGGACAGGGACTCCTACAGGAGCTGGCGATGAAGCTTCTGTCGAACTTTAATCCGATGCTGACATCTTCCCCCTAGAGACTGAAATTCCCTCCAAACCTCAAAGTTTAAAAGATTGCGTTGCTGCATCAGCTAATGACCACGAAATAGTAATGGCATGAAGCAGCCATCAGACTGGGGTTAAATTCCTTTCGGTGGAAGAGGCCGGCAGACTTGAGATACAAGCAGCGAGTCTCCAGTTGGGTCGTGCAAGGCTGGGCGACATCCTGGCTTCCCCCATCCCCTCCCCCCCACGTGCACTTGGAGTCTTTCTCACCCCCCCTCCCCCTTCAATTTTTCATGTTTATTCCTCTTTTATACAGCTTCCAGTGTAACTCTTCCTGCTTGCTCCCTCTCCTCCCTCCCTTTGCTGGGTGGGCTCCCTGGGTGCTGGAGGGACGTGCACACCTCATGGTAACAGGGCTGAGGCGCAGAGCTCGTACCAGACTAAAAGCAGGAGCTGGTCCAGAGATTCAGGCAGGCAATTACTGGGTTTTAACACATCAGCTTATTATACACGTTCCCGTACAGACACGCACGCACGAGTGGGGATGGAGGGAAGGGAGAGGTGAGTGATAAACCCTAGACTTAGAGTTCATACGTTTTGTATTATTTGGGGTTCTGTGGCATTTCCTCTGTATTTATTATTATTTTCTGGGGAATATCACAGAAGACACGGGATCACATTACTGAAAAACATGCTCTATGTACGAGCTGCAGCAGGAAGCGAGTTCTGAATGTTTCCCCCTCTCTTGTTGCTTCGGGGAAGCTTTTTCCCATCCCAAAAGGACGAGTCCCTGGCTTTATTTAGCGTTTAAAAAAGCAAGCCCTAAATCCATCTGTACGTTTCCTAATAGGTAGAAACATACAACTAAAAACAAAACAGTAAAGGACTTGAGCTCCAACAGTGCGTTTGTGGATTTGTTCATTTTAGTCCCAGTCACGCCCATGAATAGTATTAATTGCTTTGAGCTTTTTATGCAAAACAATCCTGATTCACCACAATAAAATCTGGTTTTGGATTTAGGGGAATGGGAAACTGAAATGTGCCGAGTCCCTGTATGGACAGATATTTTAAAACAAGATGCTCTTCAGTTAAGTGGAACTTTTCTTCCCCCCATTTTTCTCCTTTGGAAAACTAAGCCAGCAGCCCTTTTTTCTACTTTTTTTTTTCTTTTTTAAGAAAAAAGAATCCATCCTTTATTCAGAGAGAAATGCTTCAGAACTAGAAATCGATTTAAAGCTATACATTTATTTCGACTCTGTGTAGGAGAGGAGGAGGAGGAGTGGAAAAGGAGAACAAAAATTCCCGAACGAAGCCATTTGGGCTTCGTGTGTCCGTTTGCTACGTTTCCGGGGGGGCGGCGGGGGCAAGGTTCCTTTCATTGCAGGACAAGGACCCAGGGAGTGCGAAGATTTGGTCCTTCCCACAGTTTTGTGGTCTTTTCGAGATTTTCTTAAGGAAATGACACGTTTCGTTTCCAGAATACCTGTAACGTTTCACTGTTGGGATGGATGGAAGACACGAA
Organism: Chauna torquata; assembly: GCA_013399475.1. Taxonomy (NCBI): domain Eukaryota; kingdom Metazoa; phylum Chordata; class Aves; order Anseriformes; family Anhimidae; genus Chauna; species Chauna torquata. The sequence continues at coordinate 212,767 of VXAL01005371.1, read as the reverse complement.
AAAAGTTTATAGAAAAGGCAGTATGAGGGGTCGAGAAAGTTTTTGAACCAGGGGACTGGTGGATCACAGTGGGAAAAGCGGAGGACTTTCTGCTGGCTGTTTGGTCTAAACAATGTTTTTCTCGCATAGTGCTGGTTTGGATGACTTTGTTTTGTCTGCATTTAGAGCTGTGGTGCTGGTTTTCAGTGTCTCACGCTTTGTTGTGGTACGAAGAGCAGCATTCCCCCCCGCCCCCCCGCAGAATCGTCCTGTTTTTTATAATAAACAAGACGAGGGGGGTCGGCACCGCTCAGTATAAATAACACGGGTGACTCAGTGTGGGTAATTATTTTGGGAAAAGCCAATCTCTAGCTTTTCTTCCCCCTCAGGTTTACATCTTGAAATGTTGAAGGGGCAAGCCCCGGTTAGAAACTTACAGAACCCATTTGAAGTAAGAAATTAAAACGGGACGATGTGAACGAGTTGGAAGGGGTCTTCGAGCCCACCGGCACCCCAGTAATTGTTACTCCTGTGCTCTTTTGTTCGCGGAAGTTAGTAAAGTGATCTCCGACTTGTAAATCGTGCTTATTCCTACTTTTAAGAGCAGAATAATCTAAGACGCTGCGGGCACATCCTGCCACCTCCCTCCGTCAGCCGGAGCGGCGAGGCAGATTAGCCAGTGTGTTTCAATCCAGGCGCTGCGAACGGCTGTTTCATGCGCGAGGAGTCGGGGAGACTCAGCGATTAAGGCAAAAAAGGCAAAAAAGGAAGGACTGAGCCGCACGGCGCCAACAGTAGTTGCGGGTCCGCAGGGAGGAGAGCCGAGCCGAGCCGAACCGGCGGCGGCAGCGCGGGGACGCGCGGCTCCCNCGGGGGAGCGCGCTCCGCGCGGGGGACGCGGGCCCGGGGCTGCAGGGCGGCGGCGGCGCCGGCAGCCGCCTCCGGCGGCTTCGTGCGTGGGCATGTCCGCACGTACCGCACGCGTTGCCTCGGCGAAAGTTTGAGGCTCCCCGTGCCGTACAGAGCGGAGGAAATCGGCGCCGGCAGAGCGCTTTTAGCTCCGCGCGCTCGGTGGGCAAGCCGTGGAAAAGTACACGCGCGTTACACTTGAGCCTGCGGCAAACTGCCGCGATAAAAGCGCGCGGTTTGCATACTTCTGCGGCTTTTGCGTGGTACCGAGCACATCTTTCAGGTTGTCACCTCCACGTGTGCTAACGGTCCTGGTCTCTGGTCTTGCGTATGTTTCTTTTCGACGTTTTCCAGTTAACAGAATCTTCTCCAGTCTCTCTCCCTTTGCCTACACAAAGATATTATTATGGTTTTTTAAAAACAGCGTTACTAAAATATTCCTTGCGGTTAAGGTAGATCGTATCTTTCTTTTAGGCATTATCTCCTAGCACTTAATGAAGCCATGAGAATGTCTATATATTTTTTTTTAAATATTGGCATCCATTTTCACCTGTTGGAGGTCAGCAGGACTTGACAGTCTAACAATTTTAGTCCTTCTGTGCAAGGTTGTTTTGATGTGTGGCAAGTAATTTATATGAGGAAAAATATTTTAACGTTGACATTAGCTACATCGAAAGGCAAATTTGCTGTAGTGACTCCATCAATTAAAAAGTACTTGCCTACAGTAACATGACCTTGCAAACGACATCGATAGTTAATATGATCGTTAGTCATTAACAGTATTATTATATTCAAAAATGTAAATTTGTTGCCAGAACCAACATATTTACCGCTTTGCATGTTTTATTCTTTAGTGTTTTCACATCTTGCATAAGGTGGCCAATTAATTTTCATCCTTTAATCGTGCACAGAGTTATTTTCATTTTGCCTAGTTCGATCAAATGGAGCTGAGGAAAATCTTTTTTTTTTTTCTTTTAGGAGATTTATCTTTAATTCTAGAGTAACATAAAGTACAAAAGTCTGACTGAAGTAGTCTCTGTAGTGTACTCCTCGTTCAAATATACCCATAATCGGAAAAGAAAGTCTCGTACGTATCCCAGAAATTTAAACCGAAGGTTTCTCATACGACAAAGGCTTGATAAGGAATAAATTGTGTTAATGCATTTCTGTTTTCTTCTAGATTTGTCGGCATTAATGCATCTGACATAAACTACTCAGCTGGCCGATATGACGCATCAGTTAAACCCCCATTTGATATAGGCTTTGAAGGTGTTGGTGATGTGGTAGCGTTAGGACTCAGTGCTAGTGCCGATTACACCGTGGGCCAAGCCGTGGCCTACGTTAAAGCGGGTTCCTTTGCGGAATACACAGTCGTGCCTGCCAAACAAGCAGTTCTTCTGCCCTCCGTGAAACCTGAGTTTCTGACTTTAATGGTAAGTGGCGCTACCGCATACATCAGCCTGAAAGAGCTGGGAGAGCTGTCTGAAGGCAAGAAGGTCCTGGTGACAGCAGCGGCTGGAGGAACGGGCCAGTTCGCTGTGCAGCTTGCAAAGAAGGCGAAGTGCCATGTAATTGGAACCTGCTCCAGCGATGAAAAGGGTGGTTTTCTGAAATCCATTGGCTGTGACCGTACAATCAACTATAAAACTGAAAACGTTGAATCCGTTCTTAGGAAGGACTACCCAGAAGGTGTGGATGTAGTGTACGAGTCTGTTGGTGGGAAGATGTTTGACTTGGCTGTTAACTCCTTGGCTACCAAAGGGCACCTGATAATTATTGGGTTTATCGCTGGCTACCAAAACCCTACTGGCCTCCAGCCTATTAAAGCAGAGTTTTTGCCAGCAAAACTGTTGAAGAAGTCTGCCAGCATCCGGGGTTTCTTCTTGAACCATTACTTTTCCGAATACAAAATGGCTCTGAAGCACTTGCTGAAGATGTATGAAAAAGGAGAACTGGTTTGTGAGGTGGACCTTGGAGACACGTCTCCAGAGGGCAAGTTCACTGGCTTGGAGTCTGTATTTCGCGCTGTAGATTACATGTACATGGGAAAAAACATTGGAAAAATTGTAGTTGAATTACCTCACTCTGTCAACAGTAAGCTGTAAAAACAGAACAATGATATAAATCAGAAGAGAGAAAATGGGCACTTTATGCCTCAGAATTACTAGAACAATTTCTTTTTTTTAAGCTTAGTAATGGATATTAAATTAAAAAACAGCATTAAGGTGTTAATAAAAAGTTTTGTGTTTTTTTTCTGTCTTTTCTTGAAAGCACTTTAATCTGTGGCCAAAGCACGGACTTAATGGGCCTGCGTTTGATTCTGTCGCTTAGGCTAGCGTGAGACAGGAACGTTGTTCTTGACAGAATAAGTCTTGATGCAGAGGCAGACTAGTTTGATAAGACTTTATATATAGTTCAGCTCAGATTTTTTTTTTCTTTCAGCAAATTTTGATTCCCTGATTTAAAAATAAAATCGTTAGAACAAGACTAAGTAAAAAGAGTCGTATCTTATGGTTGCTTTATTAATCTCTTGAAGTTTCTGGAAAAAACTATACTCTTGATTTTTTTGTCACAAACAAAATAATCATAATTTTGCATCATGGAGTAATATTCTTTGACCGGTTACGCAGGGAAAATTTATCCTCCAATTCTAACATGGCAGTAATAATGAGAAAACCAACTTGATTTTTTTTTTAATTATGTCATTCATAGCTGTAAACAACTGTGAAATTTTCTTTTAAATCTTTAACTACAGACTGTGACTTTTTTTCTTGCCTTTTAATCTGCTACTGTTAAGTGTTTACTGTCCCCATCATCTCCCCTTTAGTCACTGTTACAGGATTGTCGGAGTGGGGTTTTGAGCCATGTTCACGTGTTCATGTCCCGCATATTTTTTGAAGATTTAATAAAATAAAAAAAGCTTTTTAAATGTTTGTGCGTTTATTCATATTGATACAGTTCTTGCTGACTAGCTCCTTTGCAGATGATCTGTGTATTGCAGAGTTCTTTGATCGATGATTCGTGATGTGACTTCCCACAATCAGGCTGCTACTTCTACTGTTACTGAATATTGCTTCTGCAGAAGCTCTTTTACAGACAGCAAAACCGTTTTAAATCTACAGCCACAGTACCCAGTACACGTGGTATTGCTCAGGAATAGATTATCTAGTGGGTGCAGTTAAGAGGTTTTGTAAAGTTTTGAAAATTCTTCCTCACTTAATAGAAATCATTAACAGTACATACACTGGGAATTCCAGCTAGAAGTGTAATATTTTCCAGAACAATAAAATACTTTAAACTATGCTTCCTCTACATCTTTTTTTCCATAGCAAATGTTTAAGATCGTAAATGCCGGTTTTGCCTCATCTTTTGAAATTATATACATTTGTATGTAGTTGGAGAGATGGAAATTTCATAAGATCATACACCTAATAATAAACTTAATGATAGCCTGATAATGTCTGGGGGTTGAAGGAATAAAGCCAGGGTAAACTTAATTTTGGGGCATTATTCAGGACTGACTGTACATGACAAATTTTTGAAAGTAATGTGGGAAGAGCTTGTATTTTACTCAGTAGTACAGGCAGTAGAGAAAATTATTTTTAAATTTGGTTTAGCGCATTCTTATTGTAACATCTTAGTGCATATGCTGTTAGCGTCATATAGAGTTGTGCTCAATGCAGCACTGTCCCGTTTTTGGGCCATATCTGACTAGTCCCACTTTGGAGGGTTTTTGGGAAGGGTGGAATGGCTTGAGTCTTTGTTCCTGTTTTACTCAAGCCACTATGATTTTTGTTTTCACCAAGATCTACTGTTAGAAATGGTCTTACTCTTTCCCTGTAATATTACAAATATTGTGGTGGTGTATGTATTTTGGATAATTAGGTATTTTTGTCCTTCCTGCTGAATCCTAGAAAGATGCAAACACTGAAGTACTGTAAAAGGTCAGAGCATGCAAAGTTCTTACTATTTTGTTCCTAGGCACGTGGTTTCTTTTCTTGTTCAAAGAAAATGGGCTGCTTTTGGTCAGTAAATGCATCTTTAAAAAGAAAAAAGAAAAAAAACACCTCTGGGACACAGTAGAGCAAAACAAAAATAAAAGAGTACAATTAGTTAGATCTGTGGTACGCACCAAAGAGTTGCATGCGTAACAAGTTCTCAAAGGAAGTTCCTCCAGTCAAATGCCAAATTCCATCCAAGTGGCTGATTACAGAGGTGTTGATCACTGTCAGTCCAATAGATTTAGCTGTTCGCGAGGCCGTGACTTCCAAGCGCTTTTGTCATAAAAACTCATCTTGTAACGGGATGGTGTTTGGACATAGAGCGGTCTGCTTTCTTTTGAATATGTTACGTATAACATTGAGTAATGCAGCTGCTCGGGGCTCCTTCACAAAAGGCAAAAAGAGGGAACCAAGGAACCTTTGGAAGGTTAAGAGAGATGCATGTATTCAAATATGACATTTTGTTGCTTTTAATTCAGGCTTCAGGCCTGTTATTCAGCACTTTAATACTGGTTACAGTGTTATTAAAAAGTTTAAATTTGTTATATGCAGAACTTGTAAGTCCAGTGCACTAATTCTGTAGCCTTTCTGGTGTTTGGGTTGGGCCATGGCCATCGGGCTTGTCCTTTTCATCAAATGCCCATGTATGTTAAGCTAAAAAGTAGCTCAGGTTATACGATTGCTCTTCCTTGAATGAATCCGGAATGAAGAGGAAATTTTTGTTTTTAAAGACAAAACTTCTAGATTGCTGAAAGAGAGCGTTATCAGCGGGGAGAGGGTGAAACAGTGTTTCTGAAACACGCAGACAAGGCTTTTCTACCAAAATTCACAAAAATTTTAGATATGATCAGGGAAAAAAGCCGACTTTTCCTCTTTATTTAAAAGTATATTCTGCGAACTTATGGAAGCACGGCTGACTTTGAATAAGTAAGCTGTGATGGATTTAAATAATGTTTAAATATTAGATGGATAGGAAAATATATGTGGCATGCACACACTGAGAGGTTTAAATGATGATAGGACATTGAACGTACAAGGAAAAGAAATACTGTAGAGTCACAGCAAGGGATTAATAACAATACACTTAATATGCTTGCAAAAAAGGTGTATTAAAAGCTGTGTGCACAGTGGGGACTTAAATGATTAAAAATAATAATACATTTTCCTGGGAAGTACTAAGTATACTATATGTAGAGAGCAGGGATTTAAATAATAATACTATTAATAATAGCGGCTCATTGAGATGTGGTTGCTAGCACTACATCCTAATTTTACCTTTCTAAATGAATTTGCTACAGAGGAATCTGGCATTGTTTGCCGAGGCTAATAACAGAATTTCCCTTTCCTACACACATATGCTTCCATGGAAAAAACAACAAAGAAATAGATGAAGAGCTGGCTTTTTTCCTGAGTCTGTCACATGTGTGCATGCGCACGCGCACACGGACACACACGTACTCACTCTCTCCTGGCCTGCAACCCTCAGCACATTTTACCGATATGCTTCCTACTTAATTGCTGTGCTGGAATCTCCTAATACCTTTCTGAATTAAGTTAGATTTCTACCACGCAATAGTTCGCTGTACATTTGTGTGTGTGCCTATATACATATATATAAAAAATGTATGTATTTAATAAGCAGACATTAATTTCTCCCTTGTCATGTAAATACAAATAATTACAGTGTCTCAAGGAAAAGTTTGCAGTACTGTTTGCAGATATTATATATATTCCTCCTTCTGTCTGAGGAGTAAAGAAATTCCACCGCTGAATAGCTGTTAGTATCTATTTTACAAGATTTACTCATTTTCAGGTACCTAATGTAGCTGCTAGCATGCATGCACAACAATACAATTTATATGGTAAATGGAACCAAATAATGGCTTCACTGAATGTTATGGCTGCACTGAAGGGAAATGTCACGGTAAATAGCTGCCAAATTATGGATCATGCCGAAGTGTCACAACTGCACTAAAGACAAATAGCACTAGAGGCTATTGCCACTGTGACGCTTTTGAGTTATGAAGAAGAGGAGCAGCCTGATGTGAGCCTCTTTGTGTCCTCATTATAGCAAAGGGTTACTGGTGCAGCGTGCAAGAAAACCTAGTCCTACGTGGTGGCTAGTTATTAATCTGTTCTTTTCCACCCTAACAGCTGTAGCAAAAGAGAGAATCTTTTCCTTGCTTTATAAATACATATACACACACAAACAAAGAAAAACCTGCAGGTTTTATGAATGTAAATGTGTACGGGAAATGACTGGTAATGGAAAAATGTTGTAATAAAATAATCTAATCAAAGAATATTATTAAATTTAACATCGTATGTGTCTGAAAGCTTTAGTTGCTTCTTATGCAGATAGATGTGTGAAATATAAGCAATAATGCACTTTCTCTCTTTGTAAAGACTTGAGTAGTAAGGACATTACCAACTAAATTGCTTCTTCTAAACTGAAGTGTGTCCCGGTTTCTTTCATTTTAATGGGAGGGTAATAAAGATGAAAGACTAACATTTTAACTGATGGATCCCTTAAGCTACAGAATCGAAATTTATTATGTTTTGAGGGAATATGCTAAATCCTGAAATGTGGAAAGAAGCAGGGAAACCCCAGGTAAAATAAAAGTAACCCTTTTTTTTTTTTTTTAATGACACTTTCATGAACGGAAAAATACATACTGCCCTTACGTAAGCTGAGAAAACAATATTGTTCTGTCTTTGGGGCAAAGAAAAAGGAGGGGGGGATATTTGGGGGGAAAAAAAGGATTTGAAAATGGAGGGCCATAGCTCAGCAAGTGGCCTCATCTTTGCAGGATCACTTTTCAAACCCTGCCTGCAGTGCTCAGGGAAGTGAGTTTGATGCTCTGCACACTATTGTACACCCCACAAACGCACCATCCATAATACAGCACAATTGTCAGTCGCTGTTTTACAGAGGGGCCAGGGCTGAACAATCATGGTGGATAAATTACTTTTCTATTCTACAGCAAGTGGCCTTCCTACCATGTGAGGCTTAAGGTCATTGGCAGGGCAGCGAGGGGGAAGCTTATATATTAGTTAACTCTAATGCACTAATAGTGTTCAGATAGAGGAACCACACCAATTAATTACAGTTAGGTTTGTTCTTGGAGGTGGGGGAGAAGACTTGAAGAGTTACTGGGTTGAGGTACAGACATTTTTATATACGTATGTGTGTATATATATGTGTATGTACATATGCACATATCTGTATGTATGTATTTTGCTTTCTTGCTACTCACCCCAAATAAATAGATATTCCTATAGCTAACTTGCTTTTCTTTTTTTTCCTTTAATAGGTGCATTAAACAAAATTCATTGCTGCAAGAATTCAGATTTCAGAAATAACAAAGTATTCTTAAAAGATTTTTGAACTATAGCAGCACATTCTGCTTACAGTTTTTACTGTGTAGTCTAGAGGGAGGGGGAAAGAAAAACCTGTCAAAAATTAGGTGGAACATCCTTGAATAGCAATTAGCATGCCCAGAATTTATTTTATGTACAACGCAGTGGCAAGTAGCTGCTTCTTATTAAATGAAAATCCTGTATTATGTACTTCAGGAACATTCCAACTAATGAGTATGTAATGTCCTTAGTATAACACAGAACTTCTTTTTGTGTTCACAACCACAAGATGCTGGAAACTTGACAAATGATATCATTTAAGACAGATGCCTGCCTTAGGGACCTGTTTTTTGGCTTCCTGTTTCTGGTTTTTATTTCAATAACATTTGTAATTGCCACAGGATCTGTACCTGTGTAGTGTTTTAACCCCTTCATATATACCCCATTGTTTTAACTCTTTGGGTGGGTACTTGGTAATTTTTTTTTTTCCCCCGCCCAGCTGGGGTGTTGTTCTTGCCTCTCTCAAGCACAGATACACACATAAATAAACGCTGGGCTTTATTAGACCAGGTGAAACGGTAACATTAGAGAAAGTAAACGCTTGCTGCACTCGCTGTGTTTTACTGGCACAGAAGTACACGTAGACCAGGCCCAAGGAGAAAAATAAACAACAAGCTGTCAGGTACGGCCTGCTGATTCTCAGCGAGTTAGAACAAAATTCAGCATACGCTGCATAGGTACAGAGCACCTTGATCTCAGTTACACTTCCCAATGTATATTGCCCCTGCCTCAAGCTCACACCCTTTACCTAGATTACAGGGCAGGGTGATTTTTGACACGGCTGCCATTTGTTGCTGGTTATCAGGGCCGTTTTGGTGGTGCTGGTTCAACACGAGCTGCAGGTCTATGCTGCGCCTCCCGCAGAGCCCGCATAAAGTACAGCCCTCACCGCAGGACATGGCAGCTTTCAGCTCCCCGGGCGCTCGGCACGGAGCCTGGCAGACCCCACAGCCTCGAGCAGCCCAGAGGTTTTAGCAGTACTTGATAGCGTGCTCCCTCTCTGTTCTGCTTCTTCGTAGGTCTTGCAAAAAAGCGTTACGAACGGGCTGTGCACGAGAAGCTTGTGTGGTTCTGCACAGGGGAGTTTCCATTAGGAGACTTCGCTAGATGCTCGGCCGCACAGCAGTCACAAAAGAGGGCTTGGAAGCACCATGAGATCTTGGCACCTGTCCCGTAGGTGAGCATTTCCTACTTGTCTGAAGCACTGAGCTCTCCTGGACTTACGCTGCTGTCCGATGTCATCTTGGAGCAAAAAGTTACGCGCCAGCCTTCTGTCACAGGACGCGTAGCATCGTCGCGCCTGCGCTCCTAAGCCCGTGTGCCCCACGGCGCGTTGAACAGCCTCGTCCCTCCTCAGCACTGCAGCTGAGGACACCGCAAGCGTGAAGAAACGTCTCCGTTCGCTGCAGGACCAGACCGCCCACCATGCAAACACACCCTGCGGGCCTTCCGTAGGAGAGGGGGGAAGCATTTGTCTTCCGTAACAATAGGGAGGTCAGAAGGACCCAGCGAGGGCCGCACCGAGTCACTTCTGCTGCTGCGGAGCTCGTTGGCGGAGGAGGCAGGCCAGCACGCAAATCTCGTTACGTGCTCCGAGAAGCTGTGCACAGGCTTCTCCCGCGCTGTCTCAGAAACGATACCCCTGAGGTGCTACTGCTCGAAGGGAGAAGGGAAGGCAAGGCGCGCGTTCCTGCAGGCACGGCGGGCGGCGCGGCTCCAGCCGGCGATGGCGCGCCCCAGGTGAGCCGCGAGGCCGGCAGCCAGGCGCTTTCAGCTGCCCAAGAACCCAAATTCCACAGAAATGGGTTGTTTGGCAAGTCTGATTGCTACAATAAAAAAAAATACTCCGACTTCATTCGCGTTGGCATGACATTATCGGCGTGACCGTTTCTGGCAGGCTATCAGAAAGTTTTATTTGCATCCAGAGTTTTGAAAGCCATTTCATAATGTTAAACAAGGATAACGCTGCAAACGCCTGGCTGATTTGCCCCTTGACACCTATGTGCAATCCCTCATTGAAACCCTAATGAGTGCTCTCCTCGGGCTGTCCTACTTTCCCAATAACCCCTGCGTACATGTAGCATGACGCACCTTCCCTTCTTGTGCCGGGTGTGGCTGGAGTAGCCAGAAGGAAGTGGATAAAGTATGTTACTTTTCCTGTGTTCTTGGTAATCTAGATACAGAGTCAGTTATTGGATCATTTGGCTTCACAGTGAGCTGGGAAACCTCACTCTGCTATCACAAGTGCCTACAAGTGAGAGGGATCTGGAGTCAGTTCCCTCTCCTGGGAATGTAAACGAGGAACAAGAATAACGCTGCTGAAATCAGTGTAAAAGTGGTCTCCGAGGAGAACCTGGCTCTTGTTTCTCTGTGCGCCTGTCCATGCAGCTGGAAAAAGCAGCTCTGAGATATTCCTGCCTAACCTCAGACCACAGTGAAATTTGCCAGGGCCCCCAGGTAACCCCCAGAGCTGTGGGAGATTGGGTGCGCTCACGAGCATTGGTGCTGCAAGAGTGATGGTGGCAACAGCAGCTGGGCAGGTTCAAAGCTGTCTGATGAGAGACGATGGCAAATCGAGTCCTGCTCGGAGAAACTGCTACAAAGGCAGCCCTTCAGTTCTCACGTGTCTTCTCTAAATGATTTCAAGTGTGAGGGTCAGGTTAGCATTCATCCCAGTTTAGAAAACAACCCCATACCCACAATCAGGAGTTAATTAATAGTTATTCTTCCCTTACCTTCTCCCTCTTTCTCTTCACTTCCCTCCCTACTTAAAAAAGGGTGAAATAATCACAGAGGGACAGGCTGCTGGAAGTATTTCAGGCTTTTCTCTCCCTTTGCAGAGGAGAGCTCAGTTACCCTTGTCTTATAACTTGCTTAAACCTAACAAAGCACATGAAGTTTTGCCTATAGGCTCTGCAACAAAATTTGAGTGGATTTATGGCAAATACATAAAGATTCCATTTTACCACAGAAACAGACATTACTTTACTTTTCAGTTTAGAAGATCCTTTTATTCTGGGGGTTGGGAGGAGGACCCAAGGACCCATGAAGTTGTGGAGCAAAGAAGAAGGAGCCAAATATTCCTCCTTTTCCACACAGCTGATCTTGCGGCGGTACAGTGGTTCACATGGCGCGAGCCAGAATCCTACAACGTGAATTGAGGGCTGTGAATAAAACATGCTGTAGAGAAAAAGGTTGTATCTAGACAGGGTGAAAAAGGACATCGGTGGTGGCATGTTCAGGTGACTGGAGGAAAGCCAAGGGTTTTGCTTCACCTCGTCCGAGTATATCAAGTGGCAACAGGCCTTTTTTGCTGCACAGATCGGAGACCAACCTAAATCTACCAGCAGTACTTCACAAAGATACTGCAACAAGAACTAATGTCAGTGTCCTTGCTGTCTTTTATTTTTTTTCGTCCACCTTCTTGGCATCATGTCACATTTTCAACTAATTACAGACAAACATAAGGTGGCAAAGCAAAGGCAATTTCTTTGCCTTCCAGAAATATATCCCATACTTCACCATGTTCGTCATATATAAATGGCACTGTAAACAACATGTTGACAGTGCCTTTACGACGGCTGGAGGGGAGCACAATTTTGCCCAGGTACAAGTGACACCCCCAGTTATCCAAACAGTGGAAAAGTTTCTTTGTCCTTGACAGCTAGCCATACTACATTGGGGGGAATACAGAGTGGTGCTTCTCCGGTGCTTGCACATCTATCACATAGCGAGCAGAAGGGCTGAAGGAGGGACCCCAACTTTGACACTGTACATCAGGCAACGTGCACGAAGGTCTGAGTGATTTTAAGGAAACCACACAAGTACAGTCGCACTAACAGCCTGCCTCACTGTGTGCAAGAAGATGCAGTCCCAGAGCACTGTGAGCAAATTAGTCTTTTTGTTCAACTCAGTATAAAATAATAAAAAAAGCACTGTCTCATCCCCTACCAGATGGCTGCCCTGGTGCTCCGTCCGACAGGGGATGGTTTTGCACTGAAGCACAGGAGATCCTGTTACCTTGTATACTTCAGTGCCGACACTGATCTTCAATCAGCATTGCCCTGGCCTTCAAGGGAAAATATGCCAAAATATCACGGTTTTCCAAAAGAAATGCAAATACTGAACTTTCTGAAATTTACTGATAGTGTTTTACTCCTTTCCTGCATCTGAGCTGCACCAACGAGACACAGCAGAAGCGAGGGGTTCAGATTCCTGACAGCAGGAGTAAAGCTCTTTGCACTTGCTGCTCCGCAGGGTCGGTCTGCGCACCTCCGGAGGAGAGCACCAGTCCTCCGCTCGCTCGGCGCGATGAGAAGCGGCGATGAAATACTCAAAGCCGGGCCAGGCTACCTTTTGTCGTACAAAGCTGTTATTACACAGATGTCACAGCAGCAGGTGTGAAATAAATACCTGGATAATGGAAACCATTTGCTTTGCCTTCAGCCACAGGCATCAGGTCTGATTTACTGGTGGCTGGCAGCTATAGAGAGCCTGGGAGAGCCGACTCCCCGTAGCCAGCCTCACCTTCACAGGCGCAGCGATGGGCAACGATGGCCACAGTGGATGCTGCTCGGGAAGGGACCGTCCGGCTTCCCTCCCGTGCCCCTACATCTCTGCCCGAGCAGGGGGACTTTGCAGAGCCACAAGCCCACGCTTACGCACTGCCCTTTCCATGTTTGGACCTCGGCAGATGTACGCAGTCCGGAGCAGTCTTTGCTCAAGGCACACCAAGTGAAGGAGGAGAGTGACATTTCAGTCTTTCATTGCAGAGTCATTCGGGTCATTTGCTGAAATTATAGACACCAGCTCGAGCGATGTTAACAGCCAACTTTAGATTATTAACCATCCTTTGGATAGCAGTACATTTATGGTGCCAGCGTGCAGAGAATTCCTCCAAATTACAGGGTGTCCTAACACAGTCGGTCAAACCACATGGACCTCTAGATGCAGCAAGCAGTGTAATTAAGGCTGTTTTCTCATTTGTACTTTCCCAGCAGCACTCAAAATACACTCTCAACCACTGGATGCTGCTCTTTGCATCAGGCTACGAAAGGGGATTAGAGCGAAGGGTGCCTGAACAATAGCTCATTAAGGAGACCTCAAACATTTTCTTTTATTGCATTATTTATGTTTTGGGTGATCATAAAACACTATTTCCAGGGCAAAGTGCACTCAAGAAGCTTATTGGCCTGTAGGTGGTTTCAGTTGATTAGATTTAGAAGGGGGAGAGCTTCAGAAATTTCTTTTACCTGCTACTTTCTTGAAAGACCTGTTTCCAAACGCACACACACCCCATCAGGCCGTACATTTGCAATACCACTGAGATCCACCAAACTTCATTAGCCCTTTCAAATATTTCTGGGAAAGGCAGTGACCGCTTTTCCCCTAAGGCTCTGGAAATTCGTCTTCACTGCAACGATCGCTGACATCCCTGGTAGGATCCATTTTTTAATGTAATGACCTCTGCAAACAAGCAAACGGAGAGGACCAAAACATTTAGATTCCTGTGGGAAGACTATAAAGCTGATTTCACACAACAGCGTCCATATTAAAAAACTCGACTGAAAAATAATAATGCAGATAATGGTCATTAATGTTTATTCCCATTCCTTAAATTGTATTTTATAATTAGTCTAGAACTGCATTAATCACATTTTCCTCGTATTTTTTCTTCATTCTCCTACAGAGCTGCTCTTACCGTTCAACTCTGCTGAAGTACATTTTTTACCCACGTACGTATCCCAGAATAAATTTTGGCCCTGACCATGGAATATTCACTCACTTTCAAAATGTAAGTAAAAGAACTGAAACTAATTAACTGGAAACGGCGAGTGCTGAGAATTCCTTGTTTATAATAGTGCAACTCTGGCTCTTTAACTTTTCTTTCTATTGCTTCTCTGCTATAAACATAACACTAATGGCTATTAAAGTTTTACAGAAAAGAAAAGAAAANAAAGAAAAGAAACGAAACAAAGCTGGAGGGGACAGAAACTGTAAGACCTTCCAAAGAGAACAAGGGGAAATTTAGGTTGCAAATAGAAGCTATGCCATATAAGGAGCAGTTGCCAGGTCTGCTCCTTGGTATGGAGAGGGGCTAAATGGATCTCCATGTCTGCATGTAAGAACTAATTAAGAGACCAGACAACAACCAGACAGAACTGCTCCTCATGCTCTTTTAAGCCCTGAAAGTGTCCACTAAGTATGCCAAATGTGGAGAATAATAGCATCTCAATATTAAATGAGAAAGCATTGTTTAAGTAATTAATATGAGGTACAACTACTTTCATTCTCTGAATCTAGTAGCTAAAAAATGAAGAGAGATGAAGAAGACAAAAGATTTTTGTATTTCAATATCGTAGGATTAGTTAGACCGCATGTGCTGTTCTCTAGCTTTGTGAATTACAGATCACTGAGATCGCCATCCGCAAATACAATGTGCTGGTATTCATCTTGTCAATGATATATACTCAGAGGGCTATTTCTCTAATTGATGGCTTCATCATTCAATTCAGGATGCATAAGGATAGCTATTGTTATCTAACACTATCATATGTTCCTATTGTTCCACACTTCTCTCCTTGTCAATAGCATCGAAGATATCCTATCTAAATCTTCAAGACTGCTAAAGGAAGGTGCATTATTTGTTGACTCACCACATTGCATTATTAAACATTTGTGAGCAATCTGCACATCTCGCCACTGACATCTTTAAGTATTCAGTTAAAATTGGACAAGAGTATACACTGATACAAATAAATACTCAGTTAAATGAAGACTTTGCATTGAATTCTTAAAGTATTCTAATTCAGGTGCTTGCTAGCAGGCACTCCGTTGAAATGAGGACAGTGATGCGAGTGTGAGAATGAACTGCGTATGAAAGGGAAGAAGGCAGATTGCTTCATGGTGGAGCCATGGCAGAGGTTTGACAGGAAACGCTTCTCCCAGTACAGCTAAGCAGGGAGGGAGAACCCTATTATATGGATGAGTGGGGCCGGCAATGGCATCTTGTCATTCTAACTTGTATAAGTAAGCAAGCTTAATTGCTGCTTGTCTTTTCAAGATGACTTTCCACCAACAATCTCATTACCACACACATATGTTTATTGCACATATCCAAGTCCCTTCACGCAGACCTGAATGCAGCGAGGAGAGCAACAGTATTATGTTATCCAGCAACACTGCTTTTCTCTTTTTTACCAGATGGATGTGACCTGCCTTCTCCTTCTGCAACTAACAGGGTGACCGGAGGCAGCGGAACATACACCAGGATTGGAAAGAATAAAACCAGAGGGAAAGCAAGCTGTCAAGAGAACAGTGTACTGAAGAGGAAAAATGTAAACATGACTTCTATTTACCAAGATTAATATGTAAAGTTAACATGTTTGTCATGGAATGCATTAATATGTATATCTTCCCATTATGTAGATCTTTTCTTATATTACTTATTAGAAAGGGATATAATCACAATGATGGGGCAAGGACGTCACTTAAAAATTAGGTGCTGCCCAGTCAACATAATATAACCACTATAGTGTCATTTCTGATTTAGATGTAGTGATATCAGTGTAATTGCCACTGGGAAGAAATTATAATGGCTGTTAATGATAAATAAAATGACAAGAAGGAGGGTCCTCCTTCACATATAATTCCAAACAAAAACCAGCTACTGACCTCCTTAAGCAACTCAGTGCCATTCATTGACGAAAAGGAAATAAGCAAGTTTCATGTAGCTGCATGGCCATAAAAACTGCATGGTAATCTTCCAAGTCCAAACATAGGCACTACAGGTCTAATGAGATTTCACCACACCGTTTCCACTCAGAGAAGATGTAGCAATGGCTCTCACATGAGTGGAATCTTAACACAAAGTTCAGATTATTCTAACAAAAATCACTAGAGCTTGCGAACACATAAGTAAGCGAAAATATGCTGAAGGCGCTTATATGATCGTGTGTGGATACTTTGCATAGCCCCCCCAAATACTCCAGGCTTGTCTCTGTAAACATGGTCAGCCCTAGCCCACAGATCAAGATACTTTCCTACGTTGGTTTTACATCATAAAGGTGTCCAGAATGAGCTACACGGAGCATCGTTCACGCATTGCAGGTGGCTTATTAGCCTAGTTGAGAGCATACTTCAACTCATTCATACTTTAAAAGCTAGAAAACCAACATTTTATTGGTGGCTCTAGAATTAAGATCAAAGACCGTATCTTACCATCTGTGAAGACCAATAGCCCAATCCTTTTCTCCCCTCTGATTACAGAGGAATTAAAACACACAATCATCATTATACTCCATGTCCCCATGAATAACACAGCTCCACTCTATAAAAGCACAAAACCCAACAGCATGGTGTACATACTAGTAGGCATTTAGGAAAGCAGACAAGTTTAAGCAAATCTATAGTCACATCTCAACACTCGCAGTCTCCAGCTAGCCAAAGCTGGGAGACTGCCTAATACACAGGTGTTCCCCTCATGTTTAAAATGCCAGCCCCTCTCAAAAGGGAAACACCATATACCTACCATTTACTCTTCGTTTGGGATCTTCAAAATCAAACGACAGATAGTGTTGTAAGGGTTAAATTTGAAAAATGCGTTAAATAAAAAAAAAACACACACACAAAAAAAGGTACAGGCAGCATTGGTCTGCCTATTCTTTCATTACTATAGCTGGGTTTTTAGTTATCTGTTAGTCAAAGACAGTTTGAAAAATAAGTAAATCGGGCTTCATGTGAGGAATACACCTTACCTTTTTCAACGAAGACCAATTTGCTAATTCAATTCTAGCTGATGCAAGCACCTCTGCAGGTGGTTTACTCTAAAGCACATATAGCAAAAGAGAGCAGGGGCAGTGAAAGAAGAGAAGGTACAAAAGTGAATATTGTGTAACATGCTTTATAAAATGTGGCAAATTACCACAGAGAAGACCCTGGTAATACATTTGAAGCACCAGTCTAACATTTTGATATATGTTTTTTTAAGTTGGTGGTGTATTTTACGACAGGGTATGTCGAAGGATTGCAGAGATCTGCCAGCCCCCAACTAATTGCTTTGGCTCCTTTGCATGAAGATCATTTGTTGATAAAGTTGTTACAGGCACATTTAGGCAACAGGTTTTTATAGGACGCCTGGTGCTCTTTATAATGCAATTAGTTTCATTTAGTGTATGCTTTTTCATCTGCAGTGTTGTTCTTTTGCTGGCAAACAATAATAATGAAATCTGCACCCTTCAGTGACTGAATCTTCCCCCATGTTTCCTAGATTTGATCTCTCTTTCAGGAGAAACCTGTGATCAAAGAAACAGCCTTACTTAATGTTTAGTAAATGGGATTTCATTTTATTTTAGTGCCTATTTTATGTTTAGGAGAGTTAGAAGAAGAGAATATGGACTGAGATGGGTCTTATCTGTTTGCCAGCTTTGCAAAAGATGCTAGGAACACTTTCTTTTAGGAAGCAAAGATTCTGGATACAACTCAAAAGAGCTGTGAGGAAAAGCCTTCCTATGATTTCGCATATTGAAAGGCCCCTTACAAGCATGCTTGGATAGTTAATGAACACCCACCAACTCACACCTCCAAACCTCTGCTCACCGGGAGTACCAAGGAGGCTCCTCAGGTCCCCAGGTGTCTGCCTTTGTTCCAACAGTAGCAAGGTTCTCCAGACAACAAGGTTCTCCAGGTGGGTGTCCTCTTCTGCAGGACACACACCTAACATCAGATGCTGCAGAGGTGTTATGTTCCTGGTTCACCTTTAACCTGTGCTGGCATTTGCATATAAGATTTCCCTCCCGTGCACCATGTGGGACCCAGCCAGGTTGGCATTCACACGATAGGAACGATGCAGCGCTGCAAAAGAGGTGATCTGAGCACCTACCTGAGATGACAGCAGAGAAGTAAATGCAGCCCTTCCAGGACGATTTGAATTCACACTTTTTAGAAGCACCCTGAACCACAAAAATATGAACACTATGTTTTGGATAAGGATATCATTTTTCTGAAGCTGCTGTGCTCTGTATAAGTTATTTTTACTAGCTATTATAGGAACCAGAACTCAGACACCCTGCTCCTAACTGGCCATCACAATCCTGGAAGCGCCTAAAGCATCTAAGCATCTTCAGGAGCATCCAGATGCTGATCCAATCACTCTCAGTACCTGCACTTGATGCAGAAGATATTCTTCACCTTCCAGAATAGGTTCTGGGTCCCAGCTGTGCTCCAGTAACTAATACAAGGTACTTAACCAGCTCAGGAAATAGAGCACAAGTTTCCTCTCTCCCATGTGACCATGCTAACCACTGAGCTAAACCGTCTGTGCAGGTTTGCTGCGTCTCCCTGTCCTAGCCAACGTTTGTAAATCTCGTGCAAAACACACCAGCATCAGCAGGAGGCCTTGGAAGAGTCCCTCCCCAGAGCCAGCGTGTTGTAACACCCTCGCTGCCTCAGGCTGGGGCTGGAGGTCTGCTGCAGCTTTCCCAGGTGGGTCTGCAGAAGGAGTTTCTCCAGGCAGGGAGCCGCTACCAGAGCTGAAATTTAACCAGAATTAACACCTAACTCACGTGGAAACTCTCACCCTTAATCACTGCCAGTGGGGACCTGGATTTTGCAATGTGCTAGGAAAACAGCAGGCAGGTGTCTTTACTGGGGTGCTTGCTTCTGGGGCTTTGGCGTGGGTCGAGCAGCGTGGGGCAGTGCTGCTGCTGGCTTTCCTGCACTCCCAACAGAAGCAGCTGTGCCAGCTTCCTCCGCAGACTCCCACCTCACCCAAGCCTCATTCAGGCTGGTCACTTAGGCATTTTTTTCTTATTTTTTTTAACCATAGCACTGTATGATTATGAAAGCACTTCATAAAAATGTTCAGTCATGCACCCTGAAGAAATACTCAGAGTCCTTGAAAACTTTATGCTTCCCTGCTCTTTCCCAAATGCTACATGAACAATTTGAAGTAGAAACATGAAAATGGTCCAAACCATCTCCTCACCTTCCCCGGCCCCATTTTTCTGAGATCGACCTTTCTAGAGAAAGCATTTCCCTTTGGCCATTGCTGACCCAGTAAGCAAGGCCTGCAGCAGGGAGCAACCAGAGCTAGCACCTTCATTTCCCTTTAGTGCTGCCTCATGTGCCTCATGCAGTCTTTAGCACAGCTCTTTTTATTCACTGCTATGCCTGAGCGGGAGGTAGCGGACGACCTGTGGTCTTGGGGTGCTATGGGGATAAAATGGATAGAAAAGTATCTCAATGAAATGTGATGAGATGAAAAACACCACTCTTCCTAATCCCTGTTGCTTGCAAAGAATCAACAAAATGTAATGAGCAGTTATTGTTTTGCAGCTCCCTTACATCCCTAATGGAAACAGTTGCACAGATTTCAAAATCTATCGCACTCCTGAGCATGAATAATCTCGGCTTTGAGGTGTATTTTTGCGTGTGTGTCAGCTTAGACAGGTTAGTGAGCTGGCACATGACACACACTGGCAAAAGCAGCCAACTAAAGGAAATGTAAAGTGGCCTTTTGTCTCCTGAGAAAGGGCCTGATTCAGCCAAAACATGCCTGAAACATGCCTAACTGCATGAAACACCATGCGGAGGGGCAGGAGAGCGGGGCATTGCTTGAGGAAAGCACATGGGTCTGAAGTGCTTTGTGGAACCCAAGCCTAAACTAATAGCATTGTATTTCCCTTTCACTGAGAACAAAAGCAAATCAGTTTGGGATCACTGTGACCTAGATGCTATCAGAGGTTAGCAAAAACGACTGGTCAGACCTGTCAGGACTAAACAGCTGCATCAAGCAATGGGGGGGTAGGTCCGGGGGAGGAGGGCACCCGAGTTGCAGATAGAGAGACAGAGGAGCAGGAGGAAAAGATGGAAACTGCGTGTCCTGAATACGTATGAACGTGTGTGTATTCGCTGCAGTTGAAGCTCGGGTCTTATCATTTGCATATACACAGATCGCCGGACATCTTTCGACCAACCTTTGAGAAGCAACCTTATGGCACCATGACTCTCATGCTCTTAGCACTTCTTGGGCTCCATTTCCATAAATTACAGTACAAAGGGATAATAGCCTGTTAGCAGTCCCAGCCTCGCGTGACATACAAAGCACCAAAAGCAGGAGTATTTTCTGTGCCATCCTGTGCCCCTTTTGTGGACCAGGTGTAGCCCCAGTAGCAAAACACAGTGGTGTGCCAGCAGTTTCTGACCTGATTGCAAAGCTCACTAAAGCTAATTTATCATGGCAGGCTAATCAGGATGACAAGGTTGGGTAGGTGACATTCTCCAAAATCTCCAATTTGTTGTGTTTTTTTTTTTTTTTTAATCCCCTTAGCAATTTATTTTCTGTATAGCAAAGTTTTCCCCAAGAATGTTCCAAAATATAGTCAAGGTTAACCATGCTGTGAGCTTATTCAATATTTATGATTCTTTTTTATTTGTACTAGGACTTTTTGGGGACTCCAAATAGTCCATTAATCAAACAGAGTGACAAAATAGGCCATTTGACAATTTGTACAGGGGCTGCATATTTTTTTTTCTGCTCAAGAATAAAGAACCAACTTAACTTCATCAACAGTTCCTGATTAATTGTTACAAAGTGTCATCCATAAATTTTCCTTCGATCTAATAATCCTTTCAGAAGACTTAACAATATCCCCAGTGATTTGGGTTTTATTGAGGGCTGAGTTCCTGGAGAAGCAGTGACACAAATAGCTCAAGTGAACTGAGACACCTCCGTGGACAGTCTTCACAGAGTTGACAGTTCTGAAATACAATTATCAGTGTGATCTGCTTAAGAATTCATCATCAGCTCCTGCCTTCTGAAGACTTAAAAAAATACCGAGGCATACAAAGAAAAAGAGGTGATAAGAAGGCATCATTTTCTTCCAGCCTCATAACTGTAAATTGAAGAAAATTATTTTCTTTGCCTGCAGCTCATTGGCATATAGGCAGCATTATATTATAATTTCATAAGCATAAATCCTTTGAATAAATTTCAGAAGAATAACTGAATTAGAAATGCAAGTAAAGTATCTAAAAAACTTAACTGTACTAGGCAGGAAAAACTGGATGCAAGTAAAACCGGCACAGGGAGATTTACTGTCTGCCTGCTCATCCTCTGTCTGTGAAGGGAATACTCCCCCACTCCTCCCACCAACCTGATCCAGCTAAGGTAAATTTTAAGGAGGAAAAAAAAATGTTAATTTCAACTATCATTTACATATGCAGCAGGGAAATGTGAAATCTAACCCACCTTGCTGCCTGCTTTTACAGGATTTCAGCTGTATTTCATCATTAATTAATCCTGGAGATACAACAGGCTTGGGGTTTGTCGTAATTATTGTTATTTGTTTATTTATTAGTAGTAAGCATATGGGAGATCAAAAAACATCCCTCCCAACTGTTCCCTAGCAACAAGTCAGTTTTTCACACAGAAGTCGCCAAACGTGCCCACAAAGTAAATTCTTGACGGAGCTCTTGCCCCGTCCCACGGCGCTGGTGGTCGCCTGTCGGGGCAGCAGCCTGGGAATGGCACGAAGGTCTTGTCAGCGGCAGCAATAACTCACCTCCGTCGAGAGGCCCTGGGGAAAGGCTTGGTTTTATTGTTGCCTCATAAGACGGTTGCAAGTCAGGAGATCAAAGTTAAGCGCTGTTATTGACTTTCTGTCCAAAGTGGGCGAGTACTCACTCCTCCGAGTTACCTGCCCTCCTTTGGGAATCTGGGCTATCGTCTCGCTGTGACTCAGCCACTCATCTTTAAAATGGGCATGTTAGTACCATATTCTCCACTGCGTTTTTTTCTGTTTGTCTATTACGATGTGTATGTCGCTATTATGGTACATTTTTAGTTGATCTTGATTGCTAAGACCACTGCCAAATTTGGTGCAAAACTAGGATTTTGACTGGAGAGGGTTCAGTACGAACCTACGTATGAAGAGCATGAGTTACCGCCCAGGTTGTCTGGAGTACTGTGAAACCCACACAACCACAGAGTTAGAGCCGTGTGTATATTTACACTTTGATTGACCTATTGGTGATTCACAAAGGCAGAGGAGCTCCAGGAGCAGCCCACAGGAACTCCAGAGCCAGGCCAAAGTGGTTGTCTACTTTAGCCTGCTTCCGTCTGTAATGTGGATACTCAGATCCTCTTTGCTGTTGCCAGATGTTCTTCCCGCAGAACATACCACGTGGCAACACCTTCTACATGGTAAAGATGCAACGCTTCCTCCAGCTCCTCCGGCTTCCTTGCAGGCTAGAGCAACATCAACATATCTTTAGTGTGCAGGGCAGTTTATAGCCATCACAGGGCATAGTGCTTCTCACTTTACACACTGCTCAAATATTAATTGGTTATACCACACCTTGAATTTACAGCAGTTTCAGCACATGAAGCTTGCATGCATTGCACAATGTGGGCTGCTCAGCTTGCGTCAACCTGAAAGACCACAGGGAAAAACTCCAGATATAACTCTATAATATTGTGTGCTATGGTTCACCAGTGGACTTAAATAAATGGATTTACACAAATGCTGTAACATTTATATGGAACTTATGGTATGAATCAGATGGCCATTTTGACTAGACAATAGGAAAATTAAGCTAGAGGAGGCAGTCATCTAGCTCCTTTTGCTAATTTCTGTTGGGATGTCAGTACAGCTAAATTAGTCACAAGCATGGAAAATATGGATCCCCCCCACGCCCAAGATTACTAGAAGAAACTGGAGGTAGGGGAAGAAGAGTGGGGAGGGATCAACTTTCCTAAAGGAACTGCATAAGCTCACCGGATGATTTCCAAGGACTCATAACCCTTTTGGACCAAAGTAAAATTTCCATGTAATGCGTTGGTCAATAGCTGTAACGTGTTCTGCTCTCCAAGGGTCCTATCATGAGGGCCATACTTCATGCCAGGCTTCAAATCTGGTCCCTCAGCAACTTTAACAGATGACTTATAAGAAGAAAAAAATCACGCAAAAAAAATCTATTTCCTTGATTCTTGGCATCTTCTCCCACTCAAGAATAACTGAACTGCTCTTATCTTAAACTATTAAAAATTTACATTTTGCCAGAGACCAGGCCTGGAACATTTTATCCTGATAAGTAAAGCATTTGGAAAGCTCTGAACAACTCAAAACAGAGGATTAGAATGGAAATTCTCAACTATACACGACATACTTAGCTACCACTCTTGCAGCTGCTTCTGTGGCAGGCCTGATCATGCAGTCAGTGAACATACTCTGTGTCTTTTCATTGATTTCAGTGAGATTTGGAGGAAAGAGATTCTAGTGGCCCCAGATTTCTGATTTTCACATGTTGTGTGTTCAGGACCCTCAAAATAAAGGTCACCTAATTATTAACTTCTCACTAAATAATTAAGCTTAATTTGATCCCCCTGACAGTTGGAGGTGTCCTCATATTCACCACCTCACCAAAGCAAAATGATGGAAAAAGTTTTCTAGGCTTGTTTTTAATAGAGATGCATGGAGACATAGCTCTTGTCTCTCATACCTCTTCCCAGTTTCTGCCCTGACTCTGTGAGCATATGGGACTGGGAACTTTTTGTGGCTTCAGCTTCCCTGAGGACATATTGGCATGGAGGATAGTGAGAGAGGGGTCTTCTGTAGAAAGGCAGCATTGTGTTAGCCTGTGTGGTATTTTTCTTGGCCTTTTCTCTTTTGTTCAATGAAGAGACAATTTGTATCCATCCCTGAGATTTTCCCACCTATTCATCTCTGTCTCCCCAGACTTCTGTGCCAGGGTAATATAGGGGGAGTTGCTGCGATCTGCAGAGGATATGAGGTGGGCACTGCTTGCAGGCAGAGAACCTAGTTCTCTAACACAAGATGCAGAGACTCACGCTGTCAGCTCTGGGGTCCAGCATTTCCACCTCCAGGATCAGCCAAGGTGGTGGCCCTCTCATAAAGGCAAATTCAGTGGGCGACGAGAAGCTGTCGCAAACTTTAGGTGCTGTGAGGCTCATGCCACAGAAGTCAATGAACCAGCATTGACTGGGGAAGGACAGGAGCACTTCTGTTCATGGATCTAAGCATCAGCCCAGTTAAAACACACGCATGCGCGTAGGCACGCATGCAAGCAGGGCCAGGAGAACAGCTGAACCGTGGCGGGGAGCTTCTCCCCACACACTGAGAGCAGCCTCTGACCGGAGAGGACCCACAGCAGTTTTAGCCCCAGTGGATGCTACTGAGCACCTCCATTTTCTCCTGCTTGACACAGCCAGGTCCAAGCACAGGTGCAAATTTTGGCAAGTGGGGTACATGGCTGCAAGCATGAGATATTTGTTGTACTACAAGTTGCCTTTTTTTTTTTTCTGGGCAAAAATATTGTCACTTTTGTCATCAATTTAATTAGATACAATTTGTCTCTGCTTTTGTCTGCAGCATTTGTTTACTTTCTCATCAGGACCGACACAGGCCAATTAGTGTGGTGTAATTGTTTAACCTAGTCAGCGCGCTGCGCTGGGAAGAGGAGTGTGCTGGCTGCGAGGGAGGCGGGGATGAAGGAGCAGCAAGGGGCCGTGGTGTGGTGCAAGGGCCTTCAGGAACGGCTGACACCGGCCCCTGGAAACGTGCCTTGCTCTGACATCCCGGCAGCCCCGATTCCTTGTTCTCTGTCACCACTATCGTGGTACCATCAATTCCCGGAGCTAATTCTTCAACCGCACCGTGCCCAAAGCACTGCGCAGCGTTATCTCCTTCCTAGGATGCCCCCTGAAAGCAAAATCTACTGCAACCATAGAAACTAGAGGGCTTAAGTGATGTGTCATGTACATGTGCAGTCTCTGTTTTCAGTACCTTTGCCAAGAACACAATGTGAGAGCCTGTAAGGAGGTTTATTTCCTTCTTTCATCCCATACCTCTGTAAAGATAGACAGTATCGGCCACAAAATAAGCGACGAATGCTTGCTTCTTTCTCTGACGTTACGCAGGGCTTCCAGAGGAATGGTGCTCTTGCTGTGATGAGTGGAGATGCAGGCAGAGAAAGGGTGCCTGGAGTGGCTCAGTCGGGAGCCTGGTGCCAAGCGTGGCTTCCTCAGGGAGGGAGGTAAGTGGAAGAAAAGGCAGTAGGTGAGATCAGCGTGGCGAAACGTTTGAAGTTGCTTCAGCTCTGTTGGTCGGCTTACATTTTGGTTGGATGCATGTAGTTGGGCCATTCCATGGAAGGAGTTTTGCATGAGCTTGGAAAAGCCATTGACTTTTTTCTTTCCTTCCCTTTACTGTGGAGAGCAGGGAGGGGAAAAAAGACCACTGAGGTGGTGGCCATCGCAAACGTACAGCAGCCTTGCTCGCCAGAACTACTGCGGCTACAAAAGAAACAAGGGTATTTTAAAATGAAAGAATAATCAAGGAGAGGAAGCAAATACCTTTCCTTTTATTTTTTTTCCTTTTCTTTCTTTCTTTCATTCTTCTTTCAAATCAGACCGATGTTGTGATTAACTTGCATTCTGCAGCACAGTTGATGTGACAGTCAACCAAATTAATCCCATTATGCAAAATCTAGTTCACAAGTAGTTTTTTTTTCTTTTTATTTTATTTTTTATTTCTTTGCAAAATTATGTCAATTTCCCCATAAATTGGAGAGACCATGTCGGTTTTCTGTATTGCACATAGACACTACACAGTGCTGTATGTCTATATTCCTTTAATTCAGAAAGATACAAATTTTAGGTCAGTGGCACAAATTAAGATTCGTAACTTTAATGCTGATGTTTCTGTTTACATAAGGCTTGTAGGAGAATTTCCATTAGTTCTGGCATTCGTTTTCATTCTTGCATTTCATAACTACCAACTATGAAAAAAACAAAGATAAAGAGCTTTAAAATATAATCAACCAGCCACTTGAAATAAAAATACTTAATTATTTCAATAATGGAAGCATGGTTTTCTCTCCCACTTCTTTTTTCCCCCCCTTCTTCCATTTTAAAGGAATTTGCTGCCTGTGGTAAACAAGCCTCCTCTGGGCTCCCCATTGTGCACGTAGTGTCAGGCGGCTCGAGCAGGAGACGTTTCCACAACTGCTATCCTTTTAGCTGAATGTGGCCATGCAGTAGGTGGCCAAATCTGTTTGGCTTTCACTGTGATCTGTGAATTCCCTGCATCCAACCAACTTGTCAAATTAAAACCTTTCCTGCTCTGCGCTGAAGAACAGACGTGATATGGAAGCTTCTTGCACTCTAGCCCTTTGTCACCAGCTCGCTGAGCTCCCAACATCTGCTCGCTGGACTCAGCTTTTGCACCTTGTTCATTTATAATGCAGCAAACCTCAGCTTCCTCTGCCCAACATCTAATGTGTCTCTGATTTAAAAAAGAAAACCAGAAAAAGGGTTGTCAGGTGGGGAGGGGAAGAGAAATTGAGGCTCTAATATCTACATTACTCCCTGATTTGGGAATAAATGTATTTTTTTAATGGGGGGGCTGCTGGGTTGTACCTTTTTATCCCAGTAATGCTGTCTTGTACAGTGAATTGTTGACTTTTTTTCCATGCTTTAGATTTATTAGACATGTGTCAAGTTGTCAGCCTCCTACCGCTTGCATTTGTGTCCACCTTGCAAACAGCGGGGAAAAATATTTTTTCCCTTCTCTCTCTCTCTTTCTCTCTCTCCCATGAATGTTCACTTCTTGGCAGCTCTGAAACAAATTTTGAACAGTTGCTGTTCCTATTGATAGCAGTAGTTTGATGTTAAAAAAAGGGGGTTTTATTTTCCCCCAAGTTTCTGACATATACTGTCATATCACCACACATCCTACCCTGATGCATCAAAACTAAACCAAACCAAAACAACAACAGCAAAAAAAGACGCAGAAAGAGGGGGAGGGCATAAACCAGCATGTTCACACAGCTCCTGAGCCACTGAAGAGCACCCGCCCATCTGTTCACCATTTTAGTCCCTTTGTTCTATCTTTATTATATGTATTCCTCAATAAAATGAATTCCTGCTACTTTGACGACATTTCAGCACATGCCTCTTCATCTGCGTTTGAAGTGCGATCCTGCGAGGATCCCCTCACTCCCCTCCTTGCGCTTGCTGCCAGCGCTGAACCGTGGTGCCGCTCGCCAGAGGAGCCTGGGGGACGAAGCCTCCTGGACTGCAAGCGGCTCCTTGTGGCTGAAATGCCCGGCGGGACGGGGGTCTCCAGGAACGTGTGCCACGGGGGCAAGCCTGCCAGGATGGGCCCATGTGCTGGCAATCCTGTGCTATGTATCCTGCTGGTGTCTGGGTTTCGTCAGTAGCTCGGTGCCTCTCCAAGGGGTAGGGCTCTCTGGGCAGATATTAGCTATTTCTTTCAACCCTAGAGAATGAATGCATAGATTTGATACTTTTGCCCATTTTAAAAAACAGCTAAAGATGTCCACGCTCACGCACCAAAATGCATGTACCTGCTTATCTAACCTTCAGGCAGCCAGATTTTAGCCACAGATATCTCAAGCTGTTAGTACTTCCTTCCCTTCCCTTCCCTTCCCTTCCCTTCCCTTACCTTCCCTTCCCTGACTCATCTCCTTCTGGTCCAGCTAGGCACCCTCACAAGCAGTAAAAAGCCCTGTAGAAAGAACAGGTCCACAGCCTTAGCTCCCCACCTGGCTAACTGATTGCCTTTGCCTCCTGTCATGGAAATGTATTTCTAGATACAGACGGTCTCACAACAGAGGATCCAGAATGGCATGGGAATGTCACTTTGCAAATTACTGCCTTCCAGGTGCATCCTGTCCTGGAGAAACATGAACTAGGTGAAATGGGGTACCCCAATACACTTTGCTTTGGTGCATATAACAGCAGGAAGAGAATTCAAGGCATTAAGTGTCAGACTGTCCAGGCTTCAAAGGATTAGCTACAGAAGATTAATCACTGGGTCAGTCAAGAAGAAAGTGCCCCAGTCCACCTGAGCCGTTTATTTTCCCTGAACAAAGAACCCCTAAATCAAGGACTGCCGGTCCCCAAAGAACCGGCACTATCCTACCGTATGTCCAGGTTCAGCTGCCCCTAACACCATCCAGTGGCACCTTGTCCAGCTGTGGTCCAGCTGCTCTCAGCCCCAGGTAAGCCACTACGATGGCAAAAGTCTAAGCCAACGTTGTTCCCACGCAGACTTTCCTGCCTGTGAACAAGCAGCCACTTAGGGAAGCTTTGCACTGTGCATGTCCCCAGAGCAGTGCAAACCGCAGGGCAAATGGAAATCACTTTGATTCAAAAATTCTTCCACACCTGGCATTTCATTACACTGCAGATATGCAGCTCCAGAGGTAAGGGTAGTGCTTCCCTTCCATCCAGAAGCGCTTTGCACCCTCTGCATAATGTCTTGCAGCAGTGGCAGCTGTCTGGGGGTAGAGAGGACATGCCCATTTGTTTAGCTACAATTAACATTCATCTGCTGTAATGATTCATCGGGCGATAAAGCAATGATGAAATGTAACTTTCAGGCTCATCAGAATACATCACCTCCTATGCGGCAAGTCAGAAATTCCTGCCACAGGAGAATCCGCCAGTGGTGGCTTTCTCCATCCCCAGAGGCACATTCCTCCCCTTCCCAAATGCAAAAGCCTGGAAATGCCATTGCTGTGCTGACAGAAGGATTCATGCAGCATCTCTGTTTTCACTGCAGCTGAATTCGCTCCTGCTGTAGGTTCAGCCTGTGTGGAATATTATGAACATCTCCACATGTACATTACACCCCAACTCATTGGCTGCTATTTGCTCTGGAGACTAAACATTCGATCTGCCAGCAATCACATTATCGTGCCAGCCAAAATGCAAACCTGAACCATATGGGCAGAAGAGGGACCCATTGCTTCCACACTGCTGTCTCTATTCTTATCCCTCCAGTTCCCCAATGTTGAAACAGACCATCTATTTCCACATGATATTATGAAGTGGAGTAAGAAAGGAGCTATTTGAGAAAATTACTCTGTTTATTAAAAAATAAAAAGTCCCTATGAAAAATGTTTACCCAGTGTTTACCCATCAAACATAAGGTTTCATGCACAGACACAAAAAAATGCAGTAAAATGAATACAAGACATTTAGAAATCTGTGCTGCAGATTTTGCCAAAAATGGATCAACAGAAGCTCACCCCGCCTGAGGGAATGACTGACTGGCTAAGGATACATCCCATAAGTGCAAGCAGAGTTTAGGGCGAGCAACAAGGCAGACAAAGGAAAAGACAAAGTATCTGTTAGAGAAGAGAAAATACAGTTTCATTAAACTTGAATTCATATAACTTAAAATTAAATTTTCAGTTTGACTCTCAAAGTCAGCCGCTGGAGCTCTTGGTGCACTTCTGCACCCACTGCTCGAAATTCGGTTGTGCAGAAAGGCAACACGAAGCCAAGCCCCTGTTTATGCCATGCCCTGTTTATGTTCATAGGTAGCTGGACAAAACCCCGTGTCACAGGGCGGCGTGCTGGGCTGCAGCATAGGGCATCCTAGCTGCTAGGGAGCCGCGGGGGGAAACGTGGGGCCGCAGCTGAATGGGATGGGGCCCTGGTAACAAAGGGCATGCAAAATGCCAAGGTGCTCAATGCCTTCTTCACCTCGGTCTTTACCAGGAAGGTGTGGAGCAAGGAAGACTTACCCTTGATGGAGGCTAGGGAACATTTATACAAACTAGACAGACACAAGTCCATGGGCCCTGATGGGATGCACTCAAAAGCTTGCTAATGTCCTTGCGAGGCCACTCTTGATTATCTCTGAAAGGTCGTGGCAATCAGGGAGGTTGCTGACCACTGGAAAAGAACACATCACTCCTATCTTCAAGAAAAGCAAGGAGGAAGGTCCAGTCAACTACAGGCAGGTCAGCCTCACCTCAGTCCCTGGGAAGGTGATAGATCAAATAATTCCGAGAACCTTTTCCAAACGCTTGAAAGATAGAAAGGTGATCAGGAGAAGTCAGCGCAGTTTTGTAAAAGGGAAATTATGTCTGACCAACCTGGTAGATTTCCACAATGAGATGACTGGCTTGGTGGATGAGGGCAGAGCAGTGGATCCCCATGGAAGTATGGGCTAGATAAATGGGACAATGAGGTGGATTGAAAACTACCTGAACTGCCAGGCTCAAGAGGGTTGTGATTAGCAGCATGAAGTCCATCTCAAGGCAAGTCAGTAGCGGTGTACCCCAGAGCTCAACACTGGGGCCAACAGTGTTTAGTCTTTCATTAAAGACCTGGATGAAGGGACAGAGTGCACCCTCAGAAAGTTCACAGATGATACATAACTGGGAGGGGTGGCTGATACACCAGAAGGTCCTGCTGCCATTCAGACAGACGTTGGCAGGCTGGAGAAATTGGCTGACAGGACCCATGAAGTTCAACAAGGGGAAGTGCATTGGGGAGGAAGAACCCCATGCACCAATACACACTGGGGGCTGACCATCTAGAAAGTGGCCTTGCAGAAAAACACCAAGGGGTCCTGGTGATCAAGCAGACGGTGAGTCAGCAATGTGCCCTTGCAGCAAAGAAAGGCAACAGCATCCTGGGATGCATTTGGAACAGCACTGCCAACAGGTCAGGTGGGGTGATACTTTCCATCTGCTGAGCACCAGTGAAATGACATCATCTGGAGTGTTGTGTCCACTTCTGGGCTCCCCGGGACAGGAGAGACACGGACATACAGGAGAGAGTGCAGTGAAGGGCCACTACTATAATGAAGGGCTTGAAGCATCTAGGATGTAAGGAGAAGTTGAGAGCTGGGACTGTTCAGGTTGGAGAGAACAGGAGGCTCAGGGGGTCTTAATAAATTTGTATAAATACCTGATGTGGGAATTAAAGCAGACAGAGCCAGGCTCTTCTCAGTGGCACCCAATGATGGGACAAAAGCCAATGGGACAAAATGAAATACAGGTTCCACTTAAATACAAGAAAAAAAAAAATTTTTACTGTGAGGGTGACTGAGCAGTAGCACAGGTTACCCACATTGTAGTGGAGTCTCCATTTTTGGAGTTCAAAACTCATCCGTACACGGTCCTGGGCAACCTGCTGCAGCTGACCATGCTTGAACAGGGGCTTGGTCTAGGTGACCTCCAGAGGTGTCTTCCAGCCTACCCAACGTGGGATTCTGTAACCTGCAAATCACTCCAGCTTTTCATGAGTACAGAAAACATAAATCTACATCAGATACGAGATTGATCCAGGCCAGTACCTGGTAGTGGCTTTTACTAAGAGAACTAAGTTTTCGTCATGCATACAGAGCAGACGACTTCAGTGCTGATATCCAGACTTTCAGGTCTTCCCAAACCTTCAGAAGAAGTTGAACCTTAAAACCCCTCGTGTATCTGGGTCTTGGAATGTGATGAATACTTCACCAAAGTTTCAGGCTGTGCACTGACTTCCTTGGGCATTGGATCAGGCAGTCTATTAATGATCACTTCCTACGGGAAAAAAAAAAATGCTGGAAGAGAACCGCAATCTTTCTGTTTAAAATAGGTAAAAATTAATGCCAATCAGGTAATACAGAAGTGTGCACCCACACAGAGACAAGCTCTTTCTCTGAACACAGAGCTTAAATTACTTGTAGCGGTATTTGAAAAACAAGTGAGACATATCTCAGACTCAGGAGATATGCTTGAAACCAGGAAAAAATTGATTTTTTTTTTCATATTCACTGCCAGATATTGCACAGTTACATGGCTATATGCAGATAGAAGACAATGTGCATCTTATCATGCCGGTGATAGATTCCACACTGGCTTTCAAGGAATAAATCATTAATTTAAATCATAGGTTTTCTGTTTACAACATAAGCCTTTAGAAATACTTCATTCCCAGCTCAGCAGAAAGCAAAAAAAAAGGCCTTTCAATACATAGGAAAATCTGATAAATGCTTCTATCCACATATAGGCTTGATTTTAGTCTGTTTAATTTTGTTTGTTTGTGTTTTTTTTTTTAATTTAAATAAGTAGTAGTTTTGTCAATGGCACATTGCAGACAAATGCAGAAGATTTTAAGAGAAATTGAAAGACAAACAACATTTTTCCCTCTTTTATCTACATGTAATGACATATTTTGAAGCTCTGGTGAGCAGGAAATGGGATTCCAGCTGGTGCCAGCTGCCACCGAGGTTCTGTACAGTAATGCTGTTCAGCACCTGCAGAGCCTTAATCCTGATACAGGAGACCCCAAAATGATAATTATTATAATAACAATAATTAATTGTGTCCTTATTGTGGACCCCAAATTCTGTCAGCATTGTTTACAGGGGCTGTTGCCCCCTGACTGGAAAAAAGGAACTGTCTGAGGTTGAGATATCCCAAAATGTCCACATCCTAACACGATGGAATCTTGACCTAAGCCCAGACCTTAAAAACTGTGTAAGTAACAATGAGAATAATGTAGCAATAAGGACCAGCATGGATGTTGTCTCAGAAGTAGGCAGGGACAACATTACTAAGCCCTAGAATAAATCCCATGCTGAGGAGTTTCAAAGCTGAACGGTGGGTCTGGATTGACAAAATAGTGAGCATTTACAAAGCAATTTTTTAGAAGCAGCCAAACAGATCTATGTAGCTTTGAATTCAAATCAGAGCAAAAACTTGCGGGACAGGTTCAGAGTAAGATTTGATCAGATATTCTTCCTCATGCAAACAAACAAACAAACAAACAAAAAAAGAGGAGCTTGAATCTGAGGTCCATGGCTTGGACCTTCTTTATTATTTTAATTAAAACTAATCTGTTTGCATCCTCCTACATGCTTATTTCATTGCCAGGATCTGACTGGGAACATTAGACTAAGTGAATCAGACTGCTTGGTGATTATCCAGCTGGAATATTGTATTTCTCTCTTGCTGCCATCTCTGTATTTTAGTGGTCTTAAGATGAGGCACGTGGTCCCTCTTAGGGTCCACAGAAAGGACGTTTTGAGAAGAAGGCAGGGGAAAGGATATAGAAGATAATACTCTTGAAATATTCTTCCTCTTTAGAAGCAGTCCAAAAAAGTGAATAAAATGAGTAATCGATGTTCTAGCTAAACAATTTTCTAGCATTTGATTGATGTTTAGATTCACAGAGCTAGGAAAGACAGGTAAACAGGTCAATTCCCTGACTTATGATACAATGCCTCTGAGCATCATATCAAGTGTTAATGCTTAAGTTAATTTAGTAAATATAATCAAGAAGTCCACCTTTGTCTATTACCAACAATTCTATTATTCATTAGCCCTTTACCTCTCGCAGTTGTGAAACTTTGCCTGTGTTTTTTTTAAATATTAAAAAGAACAAGGGTTAAGAAGAACCAAAGCACAGGACCACCCGTGATGAAAGGCCTTGAAGATTTCCTCCAGATGAATTCTAGCAACTAAGCAAACTTCCGATAGCTTCCGTTTCAGAGTCATTGGTGAGAAATGGGAAAACACCTGGTGAGCAAAGTTAACTGAGTAACTGTTCAGAAGAACAAAAGAACACAAAAATTTGCCCTATCCCAGATTTTGCCTCTGTTTCAATTCAGTTGTCCAAATGAAAGGAGAGCAGCATTTATTTCCAGGTCAGCTAAACAGAACTCTGGAGCTCTCTGCTGTGACTGGGCTATTCCCACATCACTTTCCACTTAATTTTTCCATTGTTTAAATACTGCTAAAGCAAATATTCTGGACAATTGCTTCATTCCCTTGACTGTTCAAAGAAAAAGAAAAAGGAAAAAAAAAAAAAAAGAAAAGCAAGAACAAAAGGTGTATGAACACGGTCAAAATAAATTAGCTGTTTTATTATTTGATTAATATTCAGTGACTTTAATTAATTAGCATTCTTTTAGGAGGAAGGAAGGAGTGTTTTCTTAGCCTTCCTGATTAAAAACCTTTACAGAGAACACACAGACATGCTGCTGCTCAGAACCCTTCTGAAGTCAGGACCTAAGAAATTCCTCCATTGCCTTGAAGCCGTCCGAATCAGGTAGGAAATATCCACTCATGGGCATTTGTGGCAACTGAGACATGTCTGCGTGGGGTCTCAAACTGCTGAAGAAGGCAGACCACAGCTGTCTGAGGGATCATTTAGGTGGACATAGCTAGATAAAAAGAATGATTTTGTCCGTTAATGTACACAGGAGATGATTTTACACAGAGTTTGCATCAACTTTATTGTTTGGATTCTTCCTTTATCTATAGGCAGATTCAAATGGAGATATTGCCTGGCTTGAAACAGGAGACTTAGTAAATACATCCCTCAAAATTTTCATTCTTAATGTATCAGTAACTTTTCAGTTCATTACCGTGTTATTAGTCAGTCTTCATAAAAGAGCTATGCATCTTTATTAAAAATGGAAGTTCACATCATTTTATGTTCCCATAAAAATGGGTGGTGGTAGCTTTGATTAATTTCTTCACGTACAGTGAACTTTACAGCAAATTGGACGGTGTAATTCAATTCCTATTTCTCTGGATTCTTTTTTTTTTTTGTTGGTAGAAAATTGATATAATTCATATGTAATCGTATTGCCTTTGCAAGAGATATTTAAGAAATAATATCCTGAGGTAATGATTGTATGGCTTAATTATTAATACCGTACTTTCAGGCACGAAAGTGTGCACTCCTTTTATCAAGCTTGGTTTCTATCAAAAAATATTTCCTCTATCCAAGGCTTGTTACATGCAGGAAAGTGTATCTGAATTTTACACATGCATGTAGGCATGCATGGAGTCGGAATGTCTGATATTAGCCTGTTTTTCTTCAGGATAAGTTCTAATTTTGAAAAGGGTCGGTGGCTAAAGGATAAAAATAAAGCCTCAGTAACAGGGCAGAATTTTATGCACAGATTTCAAACAAGTTAGGAGGGCAATTTTGAAGCTCTGTTAGTCGGAAATGGGGATTTGCTGCGTTAGGATAACACTGAATCCCTAAGGAAGCTTAGCTAACCCCAAATGGACCACAGTAGGAAATCCAAGAGGGCAGTTCAGCATCACTGGGGGATCTAGAAGCTCCAGTGCTCCCTTAGGCTATATGAGAGGTCTGCTTAGGACTTTTTTATAATCAGATTATCCCAGTCTGCTGGGTAATCTTTAGAAATGTTGGGAACTGACTAGTCCTGTATTTGCAGTTCTGCCTTGAGGGATGGAAGAAAACTCTCCATCCAATCAAAGACAATTCAATATATCATTATTTCTCTGTTGTTTTATGTTTAAGTCTCTTGGTACTGAAAATTGCTTTCCACTACTTCCTTTCTTATTTTACCTTTCTCTGATTGCTTCATAAGGCCTTCCCACTGAAATGAGGGAAACTTTAAAAAGTAGCAGCCACAGAGTGTGCGTGTGTGTGTGTGTGTGTTTGTGTGTTCAAAGACGATGTTCAAAAGTGATGTTTAGCCATCATCCCATTTTGTCTAATTGCTGAGGCAAATCCCTCTAACCAAGAATCCATTGAAAAAATGTGGACTATATCTACTACTCTTTTTGAAGATGAAGGCTCTCCCAGCATAATTTGATAATTTTCTGATTATATTAACCACCACAGTGAGACTCTTTCCACACACAGACCACAGAAAATCCATTGAACATATTTACTGAAGTTCAAATTATAGAAAAAAGTACCTATACAGAGTATCAGCAGACA
Source organism: Chauna torquata (assembly GCA_013399475.1). NCBI lineage: Eukaryota > Metazoa > Chordata > Aves > Anseriformes > Anhimidae > Chauna > Chauna torquata. Next base: position 176,920 of record VXAL01005371.1, on the reverse strand, counting down.
TACTTAAAAAATGAGTTGATGTGACAACCTCTGACTGCATGAGCTATTTTTTAATACAGTAGATATGATTTGTAAGTGGAGGTCAGTTCCAGGAGATGTTATCAGGACATCTCCCTAACTTACGTTTTCATTGATAAAAGCATTTGAGTGAAGAGAGAATTCCACAATGATCTGAGTGTTGCTGGTGAACCTGGGCGGGGGGGACATAAGTAACGCTGTCTTAACCAGGCCCAAAATGCTGTGTTTGAGGGACAGTCCTAAAACAGCACCAATCAATCTCTGCTATCAAAGCTAAATGAAGAAAAAAATATATAATTGCAAGCAGATAAAAGCTAGATCATATTAGTATTATAGATCAGTATTGACAACTTTAAATGAACCTGGAATTCAATTAGGAAGTGGGACATTCCTGGGAGGACAAATGTCATAGGTTCTGCGTGCGATATAAGTCCAGCTGAGTCCACAGGACTCCCAATTGCTAAGTAGGGGTAGGATCAGGCACAACAGGTCACAGCAATACCAGGTGGAAGGCTTTCTTCCAGCCTTCATCCCTTTAGGGGTGGCATGCTTTCCATCCACACTCAGATAAACAAGGTAGAAGAGAACAAGAATGTTAATGCCTCAGAGTTCCCACCAGGCCAGTCCCATATGAGTATCTTTAATTTCAGCTGGACATTTGTGGAGCCTCTTCGCAGCAGCAGTGCTCTGCATGTCAGAACAGCAGAGCTGACTGCAGATGGAAAAAGATCTTCCATCAGTCCCCCTGATTCACCTGGGCTTCAGCTCACAGTAATTAAGGAGTTTATTGAGCTAACTAGAAAAAGTCATGAAAAAATGATATGATTCAAAGAGATGCATTTATCTTATTCATAGTAGCTTATCTTATATTTATTTTATATTTTACTTGATAGTATTTGGAGTTTATATAGATTTCTGTGTTCAGACATTAACTAGCAACTGTAAAACTCTAAAACTGGGAATATGTTAGACCTAAGAAAGAAATCTGTGCTCACCTTCAAAATATTACTCTGGTATATTTTGCTTACATTCTCTTCTTCTGAGAAAGACCTCTGTAAGTAGCAAAATGCTAGGCAATGCCCAGCATACTGTATTTAAAGAAAGCACAACTGTTTCTCTAGTGCATACTGGAACTTTACAGTTTGTGGAATTGTTTTACTATTTCAGGATAGTAGTTCCTGTTTTCTGTTCAAAAGGAATTTTCATATGCCAGCATATTATTCAAAATCTTTTTAACAAGGGTAATCAAAGTCTTTATTGTCCACACACCCCCTCCTGACAGCTCACTTGCACTTTCTGGAGACTTACGTATCCCTTAAAAGCAAAAATCAGTCAGCCTCACTCCATGGACATCTTGGCTTTGCAAGCTATTTCCAGAGAGTCTTAAAAAGGCATAGGAGAAAAGTAAACCAATTGTCAGAAGACTTAAATTCACTGTATAGGTCCCAAACCTCTACTGGAAAACATGAAGGACGTTGAAAACCACAATGGGTTCAGGTGTTTAAGTATAATTAAGGACTCATTCTTTTCTTGCTTGTATCAGTGCAAGTTAAAAATAGCTCCCTTTAAGCCAGTCAGTGTTGTCACTCTGAGACAGATCAGCTCAGTTGTACCATCACAGCCCTACTCATAAATCACAGGTGAGGCTTGCTATGCCAGATAAGACAATGAGTTCGCCACATCCTGTATCTGGTGCCTAATGCTAACCGATGCTCGTTGCATTAGAAGAAGATCACTGTTTGTGCAAAGCTGCACAGGGGGAGACAAATTCTTTCCAGTTTCCTGTGGTAATCCTCTTATGCCAGAAGCAGAATATATGATTAACCTTTGATAAATATTTTCTCCTCACATATTTCCTAACTCTTCCACTCATTGGGGCCCTGAATCAGCACGATACTTGACGACTGTATGAGCAGTCCACTCTAAATCAGTGGTGCTGCTCAGCTTATTAATGTTTTGCATGTGTAAGGTCTCTGCTGAATCAGTTTCTGAGTTGCTTTTAAATCCAGGTATAAAGCTGTTAGTAGAAAGCCTCCATACGTCTGCTCAGTATCACATATGCACCATACAAGTACGATACAATGGAAGCTAACTTTGTTCTTGGCATGTCTTATCTTGTAGTGAACCAAGATCAGACAAACCACAAGTTGTACTGACCATTTTACGTGTGGATGATGCATCTCAGCAAATTAATCGAGTGTTTCCACTTGAAAATCTACTTACGTAGATTATACGTTTGGTTCTTGAGATCATTGCACTGATGTCAGTGCTGGTAAAAGCCTACAAACTTAGAGGAACACAAAATTACTGTAACAGAGCAGAACACTGATCCTGAATTTGGCACATAACAATAACCAAATAAACATGCAAAAGCATAGAAAAGCCATGATATGCCCAGTTGCACTTGATCAGGAAGAATTAAGTTCAGAGGACTGTTTAGGCAGCATAGTGTCTCCCTTGTGAGAACTATATAGGGAGAGTTCTTTAATGCGCAACACACTGAGCGACTTGTCTAGTATGACAAAAGGCAAATAAATATGATTCATGTCAAGAGAGGTACAGAACAGAGACAGATGAACTGGGAAAACAAGGTAGGACATGAGAAGACATCTTTAACTTGTACACAATGGACCGCTTCAGTACTCTAGGAGGAAAAAAAAGAGCATCTGTGGGAAATTCTTTGTTATTAGCACTGTTTCAGAAGCCGTTTTGAGAGTCCAGCTGTAAATTGGCTATAAGTACTTGCCAAATGCAAGGGGAGTGGTTTCCACTTTGGTCTTTGTGTTATTGTTTCTGCACTGGCAACAGAATTGAATTCACAGCAGCAGGAAAACAAAGACAGCTCTGAGTTATACTGTAATTCACTGCTGGAGATTTATGAATATTATTTTCCTGTAAAATCCAGCATTTTTCGCTTTACTACTTGTAACCTGTAAGTGGCATAAAACTGTGTACCTAGCAGGATTTCCTATTGCAGCGATTGCCAAACACCAGTGTAAGAACTGCACTACATGCACATGTGGTTATACAGTATACATAAATTGTGCCTTTATGTTTAACTTGTCTAATCAGCTCACCATATCAAAACTTAATAAGTAGCTGCTTCTCATTTAAAGGTCTAGTAAAACTGCAATTACTATGGCTGTAAGATGCCTTGTTTCGAAAAGAGCATTAAATAGTTTTATAGATATGGTTAGAAGCACTTGTGTAGTTGTTTTTATGAAAGTGAATGAGTTCATTAATAATGGGAGTCAGAGACAGAAATATAAGTTGGGAGCTGGGAGAAGTGTTCTGCCTTTGAATCCCTTCCTTATAGATTATCCTTAAAGTGTAAGCCATTTCCGCCTCCACTCAGAAAACCGGGCACGAGTAAACCCTGATAACACACCTGGAGGGGATGTTGTGTAAGCCACCCCTCCTCTCGGCGCAGGGACTGAAGGACCTGATTATAATTTCTACCTGAAATTTCACCAGAAAAAAAAAAAATCGTCTTCAGTGGAGTTACTCTGAATTTAGTTCCAAACCGTGACCTGAAGCCTCTTTCACTCGGTGAGTCTGTATAAAGAAAAGAAAAAGTCTTATTATACTCATGAACTAATGATCTCTGCATCACACCATGCGTGCTGGTGGACTGGCATTGCTCTTCAGCCATGGTAACCGTGAACAAGACACCTGGTTTAGAGATGAACTAATCGGAGGATACTGGCTCCGTAGGCGTCAGAGCATCTTTCCATTGGCTTCAGTGGATTCTGGATCCTGAACCCAGGGAGATCCATCTTTCTTTTCTCTCCAACACTTGGGAAGTGGGTACCCTGCCCAGCTGGGTTCCAGTGCCCACGTCACCTCCTCTTATACAAACTCCTGAGGAGAACGTGAAGCCAACAGTGAGTCCAGAGCAGAAAAGCTTCCTGTCTCTGACGTGGACCAAAGGGAAACCATCATTTTAGATATTGGTACCTTAAATTAGACTTCTCTCTATCTCTACAGACACTGTCGGCCAAATCTGCACATTTTTTAAAATGTATTTTTTGAAAAAGGAAATCTCAGATTTACTGTAAATGCAGACGAGGGAGGAAAGAGCAGATGGGCAATGTTTAAGTTACAAACCTAAGGGAAGCTTTTTCATACAAAACTCTTAAACTGCAGCTCTTAAAATAAAGAAAGATTTTCTGTTTTCCACAGTGACTCACTAAACCTTTATTTAGACAGTTGGTAAAAACACCACATCACATAATTCACTGTTTTTTTTTTTTTTTTCCCCCTTTTGCTCAGCTGCAGTTTAGAACTATGATGTTTTTCCTTTCAAAGGAAGGCAGGAATCTACATTAAGGTATTTTGCCTCTTATTTTTTATTGGCAATCTAAATGTAGTTTTGAGTGGCTAATATTCATATTCAGACCCACAGCACAGCACCCTCTGGTGTGCATATTAAACAGGAGGATTGTTATGGGGGTTTTGTTCAGTTTGCGGTAGACATTTTTCAGAGATGAGTTTTCATACTCGTTCAGAAATGTAAAACCAAAAAGCAGGACCCAAAACATAATGATTTGGAATAAATAGATCATCTTACCCTTCGAGCAACTCTTTCACCGTGCTTCTTGCAGGCACTCTAGCTATTTCCGGAGCTGGGCAACTTTCCTTCCACATAACTGGTTCATGATGATTATTTGTCCTCAGAAAGGCCACTGGTGGTGTAGTAGCTGCCTTTTGCTCTCAGCCAACCTGCAGCTGGCTGATAATGAACAGCCTTGTTTCCCACCAAAGCCAATGGCAACTGAGAACACTCAAATTTTGGGAACAGTGCTTAAAACCAACAATGGAATTTATGCAGTGGTGTAGAGGTTTCCCTGGGCCTATAGTTATGGACTCCACAGGATTTTGCCAACTGATTGCTGTTTATCTGACCCTAGGAGATTTTAAGCACCCCTGTTTACGTCTTGAGAAACAAATTGAGGGCATGAGCATGCATACATGCATACATTCACTGCATACAGCAAGCACATTATACACTTTTCCCTGTATTAGAGGAACCACAGTTAAAGTGGGTAGCTTTAGGGTCTCATCTAATGGTCTCTGGGCCTCCAAACTTCAGCAGTAAGTGCTACTCATGGAAGTTGCTACCTCCAGTCACTTTCCTTGCTAGACCCTTTGCCAGGGTCTATTCTGAATGTTAAGACAATATTAAGTTAACCTTTAGCTTGCCAAAACAGCTCAGAAATGAAGGAGACTGAAAAAACAGGGGGATCCAAGTTGCTTACAGTATGACGTTACTCCTTGTGTTGGAAGTCATTCTACTTAAAATTCAACATATATGTAGAGATACACATACTGTCTTGTCAGTGATACTGAATTGGTCTCCATGGGTCTCTTTTCTCTGCAGCTGTGTGTTTTCTGCTGTTCCACATTTAGATCCAAATTCTGCCACAGATGGTGGAGTTCAACATCTGAAGACGAGAGCTGCACATGAATACCTAAGGCGATTGTGTGGGCTGTGGTCATCTGATAATTCGGTATGCTGCCTGCTAAGCAATTGAAGGGTGACTTCCAACAGCTCTTATAGGAGCCACATGGGCCTAATGAGGCATTTGGAAAATATAGGAAATATACAAAAAAGGAACTTACAGGAATAGTTTAAGAAAGTGAGAGATAGCCTTACCTGAAGGAACACCAGCCTGCCAGAGAGATTTAGTAAATCCTGAAAAATTTTTAAAAGGGAGCTTTTTCAATAGGAAAATAGAAAATTTTCACTGAGGCCCATTTGGAAAAGCTGATAAGATTTCCCTGAAGCTTGATGTACTCTCTCTTCCTCGTGAAAAGTCATGCTCCTTTGCAGAAATCATCAAATAAAAAAGGTTCCATTTCTGGGTAGAACGTGAATATTTGTGGTACTAACATCTGTGGTGGCCTTCCAATTTACTAGACCAAAAAGCAAAGAACAGGAGGAATTGCGCCAGTCTAGTGGTTGAGAGTCTTTACAGCTTCCAAACCGCACAAGGCCTCATTTGCGTTGTTTGCATCAAATTTTTTGTTAGGGTTGTTCCTAAATAAATAAATAAATAGATAAACCTGGCTCTTTCTTGGAAGTACCATATCCAAGAGATGAGGCTTTTATGAACTACCGCATGTCATATCTCTTATTGGTTTATATTTCCCAAGAAGCTTCAATATCATTCTCAGCATTTCATAGAAGTTGTATGTAAAGACTGCAGATAAGAAACCATGACAGAAAGTCATATTGACCTGAACCACTGACAAGCAGCAGAGGAAATCAGAATCAGTTCAGTCTGCAGGTATCTAAATCCTCCCATGTATGGGAACGTCTGCTGTTCTGCTCATTGATTACGTAAATAATCATCCATTTTACTTCTCAAGAATTGCTATTTTTGAAGATGACCTGCTCAGAATTGATGAAAGATCATGTTTTTGCTTTCTTTGACATACGGTCAGTTCCTCCTAAAACTTCAGCTCTCTTCAGAACGGCTCAGTCTTCTTCAGCTGGTCCTCTGGGGCCAGGCACTGCTGCCCGCCCTCACACACCGTTTCCTCTGGCCTCGGTGGATAGCCTCATGGAGTGAGTTTGAAGAAGGACAGCTGAGACTGATGTGGAGTTAGGAAACATTTAATCTTTATGTAGCTGAAAAATAAATGAACAGCAGTTTCTCATGGTTAATTAATAGCATATGCTTTGCAAAGTGAAGTGTGTCTTACAGTCTGGAGTCTCTGCTCACGCTGGCTTTACAGTGGTGTGACTCCAAATGACTTCTATGGAGCCAATCCAGATTTTTCACAGGGAAAACAGATTCAGGTCCAGTGAATGGAAATTAATGTTCATGTAAGGTGGTCCAGCTGACCATGCTGTTTTCATTCTAAGTACCTAAATGCTGAGTTCCCAGAACCAGTGCCCGAAAATGTGGAAGTGGGTTTGTTAAGTGTTTCTGGAGAGATTGGAATAAACCCAATATTTCCCTAAGAATATTTAGTCTTCTTTTCAGCACTGTGGGAGGTTTGGGCTGCTGCTTTGCACATTTTTAAAGTGCCTTTCCCTTTGAGACACCTAGGGCAAAGGCCTCAGGCACTGATATTATCTGTTTTCCTAAGAAAAGCTTTTTCCATACCACATTAAAAAAAAAAAAAAAAAAAGTGCTTCTGTGGATTGCCAGTGAATGCCATGGTCTCTGTGTGTGTGCCAAACTCCCACTGTCATCACCAGAGAGCTGCACATAGAATAAGCCTAGCACATAAAATACAGATTCAGGAAAAGAATAAGTCATGCAAAGCATGTAATAGTTCAGAGGATACCCAGCTACTCCAGTTGTAGTGGGCAAGACGGGAACCAGAATAAAGCAGATAGTGTAGACAGTCTATAAAACTGAAGTCTAAGAGAAGACATATATTTGCCTTCTCTCAGAGGTAATTTTAGTATATATATACTCAAATATATAAAATCTTTTTTTTTTTTTTTTAATCCCCATAGCGCTTCAAAAACAGTATCTAGGATCACTTTTCCAGTCACTGAAAAAAGTGCCTAGAAAGGGCAAAATGGTGAAAGGTGTTGTGCTTAACACTGCATGCTAAAAGTTTTTCAGTAGTTGAAGCCACTTAGGGCAAAGTGCATTTTCCAGGTATGATAGGCCAATGTCAGGTAATTGGAATGGGAACTGTTTCATGTTCTTGCACAACCCCATGCTCTTATCTGCCCTTACAAACAGAACCACCTGTCCCTGTGCTCACAACTGCACAGACAAGCCCGCAGCTGGTGTTTCCATGCCAAGCAATGAAGGCCCAGGGGAACATCTTGCTCCTTGTTGACTTGAGGTTTCATGATCACTACCTTCCACACAGGGATGAGCTGGAAGGGCACACAGGCTATGCTGCAAACGCCCATCATGCCAATATGCCTCCCTCCCCATGCACAGTGGCATCTCATCCTTTTTGAATGGAGATCTTCAGGCTCAGGAAAAGAGACGGTGCCTTTATTTATTCATGCTCATCCGGCTAACACTGTAGGGCATATATTGGCTCATCTGGGGATCTCTGCCTCCCAGCTGTCCTGGGTTGCTCTTGCCCCCATTTCCTAACCCACAAGTTCAGTTTTCATGCCTTGGTGGTTTAGTGCCTGTCTGTATGACATGCCACCTAAGAAGTCTGTGGGTATTTAGAGCAGGCAGCTGAGTTCACAGAACTTAGGTGGAGATCAGCTGTGGTCTGACTGATACCTGTGGAAATCTTAGAGGGTCTTGGCTGCCTTTTTTTTTTTTTAAAAAAAAAACTACCTTTCAAGATGTGCTTAGCAGAGTGACTGTAAGCAAACAAAAACAGTTTGCCCCTGGGATATTTACTTTTCCTCTAAGATCTGTTCACCTCTGAGCAGGTGTTACAAGCCAAGGCAAAAAAGGGAGTACAGTATCTGAAGAAAAGGACAAGGAAATGCTCCAGACTTGTCTATTGGGTGGAGAGGTTGAGACGGGAACACTAAGCAGCACCACACCAAAACCAAAGCAAGACCAAAAAAATCGATGGGAAAAAAAAAAAAAAAAAAAGGTATTTCTTCTGGTACAATATTGTCTATTTTACAATTAACCCTCTTTACTGTCCACAT
>VXAL01005371.1:151354-168275 GCA_013399475.1 Chauna torquata | reverse complement strand
GTGGAGAAGTTTAGACGGGAACACCAAGCAGCACCCCCCCAAAACCAAAGCAAGACCAAAAAAATCGATGGGGAAAAAAAAAAAAAAAAAGGTATTTCTTCTGGTACAATATTGTCTATTTTACAATTGACCCTCTTTACTGTCCAACTGATTTCACGTTTTTTATTCCTTTGTTTAGACATTTATTAAGTTTCCCTCAGTGTTTATATGTATGCTGAGTTGCACTGGTTTTATCTGAGTGTGAAAGGATTTCATTAAATCACTGCAAGCTGGATACTTTTACTGCAGTTTGTACCATTTTTATTTCTGTTTGCTCTAAATTAATTAACGCCAGTGCCAGGATAGAGCAAAGTGCATCATTCTTAAACCACAGTAAACGTTCACTGGTTTAACTCAATCACTACAAATCTGTACATATCCAATATAACCTCAGCCATAGTGGGCCAGAACAAAATCTAAAATCAGGCACCTGGAGAAAGAGTATTGCTCACCCTGCCCCTGAGTATGTTTTCTTGAAAGAAGCAACCCCTTTTCCTCCCACATCTCAAATGTGCTGGATGGCTCAATGTCCAGGTGGAAACCAGTGATGAGTGGTGTCCCTCAGCGTTCTGTATTGGGACCGACATTATTTAACATCTTTGTCAATGACATGGACAGTGGGATTGAGAGCACCCTCAGCAAGTTTGTGGATGACACCAAGCTTAGTGGTGTGGTTGACACACTGGAGGGAGGGGATGCTATCCAGAGGGACCTCGACAGGCTTGATAGGTGTGCCCGTGTGAACAACAAGTGGTTCAACAAGGCCAAGGTGCAAGGTCCTGTGCGTGGGCTGGAGCAATCCCAAACACGAATACAGGCTGGGTGACAAGTGGATAGAGAGCAGCCCTGAGGAGAAGGACTTGGGGGTAGTGGTGGATGGAAAATTGGACATGAGTCAGCAATGTGCGCTTGGGGCCCAGAAAGCCAATCGTATCCTGGGCTGAATCAAAAGAAGTGTAGCTAGCAGGTCAAAGGAGGTGATTCTCCCCTCTGTCCCACTCTCATGACACCCCACCTGGAGCACTGTGTTCAGCTCTGGGGCTCCCAACGTAAGAAAGGCATGGACCTGTTGGAGGAAGTCCAGAGGAGGGCCACGAAGATGACCAGAGGGCTGGAGAACCTCTCCAACAAGGACAGGCTGAGAGAGCTGGGGTTGTTCAGCCTGGAGATGAGAAGGCTCTGGGAAGATATTATAACGGCCTTCCAGTACCTAAAGGAAGATATTATAACAGCCTTCCAGTACCTAAAGCGGCCTACAAGAAAGCTGGAGAGGGACTCTGTATCAGGGAGTGTAGTGATCAGACAAGGGGTAACGGCTTCAAGCTAAAAGAGTGTAGAGTTTGATTAGACATTAGGAAGAAATTGTTTACAATGCAGGTGGTGAGGCACTGGAACAGGCTGCCCAGAGAAGCTGTGGATGCCCCATCCCTGGAAGTGTTCAAGGCCAGGTTGGATGGGGCTTTGGGCAACCTGGTCTAGTGGGAGGTGTCCCTGCCCATGGCAGGGTGGTTGGAAATGGATGGTCTTTGAGGTCCCTTCCAGCCCAAACCATTCTGTGACTCCGTGATTCTGCTGTGTGTCTGCCACCAAGTCGTGCCTGTGGAGGCCGAGCCCCAGCCCTCCCAGGGCCTGCAGCTGTGGGGGGCTGAGGAGCGCCAAGGTCACTATCGGCCAGTGAGCGACTTGGAGCGACCGGGGACAGCTGCGCTGCTGAAATGGTGCTCCGAGATCTTGGCTGACTGTCAGACAGCCCCAGCGTACCGCACAAAACACTCTCCCTCGCACCCCGAACCTCTGAGCACAGGTCTTTGTGTCTTGCCAGGGTACAGGGAGGGAGCTGGGAGGAAGAGGCTCAGTTGCAGACAGCTGTTGGTCACCATTACGCAGGGTGACAGATTGAGTGCATGAGCAAACAGGCAGCGCTGCCTTTACTGTGCCAAGAGGTATTTGTTTTACACTGCTGTGGCATAAACTTTCAAGATCCTCATGTGTTATGTCAGAAAAACAAGCTTTATTCCGTACTCCCAGCATCTAGAGATGGTGAGGAGGAGGGAGCGAGAGCAGAGGAGGAAGCTGCTGTGATCTGCTGGAAGAAAGTTGGCTTTTCCCACCCTGCAGAGCCTTTGTCAGCCGCTGGGGACTGACACCTTCCCAGTGGCACTGCAGGGACTGGCATGACAGGCTGGGCCAACCCCGGGGGACAGTGGCGCTGGGAAGTGGATGCCATTTCCTTCAGGGAAACCCTCCCTGTGGTCAGGCTTCCTGCACCACCACCGTGGGGCTGCCTTAACACCCGGGCATCAGTGTTACCCTACACATCAGCCAGCACCACCATCACCCCAACTTTGGGAAGAGCGGCTCTGCCACCTTGCCATCGTGCCTACCCCGGCCTTCACGCGCCTGTGCCTCCAGTTTGCCCAGGTGCTGCACCGTGACTGCCTCGTGCCTTTTTTCTTTTTTATTATGATTTTTTCCCAGATAACGCACTTGCAACTCACAAGAAGAAAAGTGAAAGCTTTCCACGAAAATCTCAATAGCTCCAGCTGCTTATCCAACAACAGGATATGGATTTTAAACCTGCAATATATATATATATATTGTAGTGACATAACTGTGAAGGGAAAAGCAGTTTGCTCTCTCTGTTTTTTACTATATGTAATCTCAGCAGGCAATCAAAAGGTATTCACCCACCATGGGGACTAGAAAACAATATGTGTTCTTATCAGACATGGGCATTAGCTCATGGGAGCCCAGGGGTTACCCCTCCTATAGCAGCACTCAGATTTGGCACAGATACTCCATGCACAAACATGGGCTTTGGGGCAGGTTACCCCTCCTGCTCTTTTAAAAAATGTTTTGCCCAGTCTCTTGGATGACAAACTTTGCTCTGGGGCCTGATGCTAGCCCATACGCAGTCCTGTATTACGCCATTTACCCCGTTCTCACACAGCACAGCTTTACTGGCTTTATAACAGTGTGCTTGAAGGGGACTCTTGCGCCACACACTTTGGTGCTTATTCTATTTTCCTTTGGAAGCAAACATCTGTATTTTGGCCTTTTAGTGGTTTCAAGGTGTGCTTTCCACCTTTGAACTGGCTTGGTGGCATGGCCGTGTCAAGTTGTTTCTGGTTGGATTCTTAGAGCCATGCAGGGCCTCTTTACGGCTGGCCAAGAGATCACCGGAAGCCAGCCGCACTGAACATCCGGGCTTGACTTTCAAAGGGCGGCAGGAGAAATGGCTTGGCAGGGCAGGCTGCAAGTCTTGTCTCAAGGACTGCACTCAGGCAAGAGCCTGGCTCCAGCCACTGGCCACGGCTCCATGGGTTTTTGCTGAAGCCCACCCTCCTGTGCTCATGAGGAATGGGATGGCTGATAGAGGAGGTTAGATATGTCTCCGGAGGCCTCCTCTGCAGGCACATGCACCCTTGGTGCACCAAGGTGGATCATACCTCCCAGTAGCTGCTCTCTGCACAGAGATGGGTGCCAAGAGCCAGCATGGGCATCTCACAGGTCCTGAGCACCATCACTGGGAGCAGCCTACCTCCCCTTTACCACTGGGAACAGCTGCCTGGACCAAGCCTTTGGCCTCCGAGTGAACATACATCATTGCGGGACATCAAAGGACACGCGGATTTGGAGATCAGCACTTTCATCGGGATGGCTTCATATCACTGGATTGTAACCTAGCCATAAAGCTGCAATCACACCTTCAAACAATGCTTTCATTGAGTGTATTTCAAAGACTGGCAGATCTGGCTGGCAGAATGGGGTCCCATATATGAATTGAAGTCTTTACTTTTTTCTTCTAGAAGTTTTCAAGAGTGCTAGTGACAGAAGACGAAGGGAGGGAGGCAAATTAAAAACTTTTTATACATTAGGAAGGTAAATGAAGCAAGTGAATGCAAAGACAAAGAGATGAAAGTCATATTTTATGCTAAGCATCATGCAATAGCTTCTTATTGGTGATAGGTGCACAAAATAAGACACCAGAAGCCAATGAAAGAAATGGTTGTTAATACTCTGTCTAGAAATCATAGTTAGCACTGTGACTTTCTTTTCCCCCCCACCAATTAAATTATTTATATCAGAATACTTTTGTAATTTGAGTCTGTCAGATGGGAGTTCTTTTATATATAAATATATTTTTCCTTTCCTGCTTTCTAATTAGCAAGGTACAAAACAGAACAGTAATGTGTTACACAGGCAGAAAAGTGACATTGTCTGGAGTGCATTGTTTTGTCCCGATTCCCAACAAGGAGCGTTGCGATACCGCACTCTGAAAGCACAAACTGCTCTCCCTCCAGCAGCTAAGGAGTTACAGAGATAGATCAAAGAGAAAAAAGGAAAATATTCCTTTCAATCTTTGAAACACTGTTGCCACCATGGAGAAGAGTAGTAGAAAATTAATAAGGTGGTGTTGGAGCAGATGCATGACCCGCAGTATAGTACAGAGGGCAAGAGTTCAAATATAAATAAATATGTATGGCTGTGCTATGTCTTATTAGATAAGAGTGCTGTCTCGTAAGCAGTTTAGGTGCAACGAAGTGGCATCTGTAGTACTTGCAAGACGAGGAGCTGTACCATAAACAAGCCGACTGGTTAAGCCAGGGATTTTCTAAGAGGCCAGCGAGAGCTGGGAGTGAGACTCGCGTTTCTTTTCTCTTGGATTAAGATATGGGGAGCTGCGGGGGAGACAGGGCGAGACTCCTTCAGGAGTCCCAGCATGGTCGTTGTCGTTCAGGAGTTAAGGCTGCTGGGTTCATCATCAGAAAAAAGTCCTCACAAACAAAATTCCCATCTGTTTTTGTTGCAAAGTTAAAACCCCATCCCGCGAGGGCGCTAAGTGTCCTCAGCTTCCATTTTACCAGGTCAAAACCTCCAACAATGTCCTGTAACACAGCACACAGGTTTGGGGATGCATTTCAGACCGAGAGCTCGAGCGTCCCAAAGGCAGCAATCATTTGGGCTTGATGACAGGCTGACAGCAACTGGTGCAGACTCCAGAGATTGTCTGAGGAAGTTCAGACCCTTTTGTAGCCAGAGCTATTTCCGATAAGTCTGACAAAAGTCATTTCACAGTCATTTCTATTTTAGAGCAGTCAGAGACTAATTTGAAAGTTATATTAAAAAGTATATGGATTTTATCACAATTAAAGCTTCATGATTAACTAATTTTTTTCTGCCTGGTGGACTCACTTGGAAAAAGAAAGCATCATTTGAGATTGAATTAAGCTGATTAAAAAGACTCCTAAGAAAAAAAAGTTTGACAGACAAAATATGGATTATCATTCTTCATCACTCACAAATAAACTTCATCTCAGTTTTTCCACTTGAGTTGACTTTCCCCACTATTTTTCAGCCAAATATTTCCCAAATAGTTCCAATGACCCAAAACAAGCTTGTTTCACAAGATGAATTTCTCTGCTACAGAAGTTCATTCATCCCAAGGCGCAATCCTGGAAAGCCATGGGCAAGGCTTGTCAAGTAATTTGGAAACAAATGTAGGCAAAAGACTGAGTCGGCTCCGCACAAGCTATGACCCTTCCCACTGCACCTCACTTCTGTAGTTTTATAGAGGGGGATTAGTGACATCAATAAGCCATGGGAGTAAAGCTCACATGGTTTGTACATGTCACCAGAACCCCTACAGAAAAACACAGCTTTATAATATGTACGATTTCGGTTTACTTTATTATTTATAATACCTGGGTACCAACAAAAAAGCTCAGACACTAATGCAAAGTTTTTAATTTCTTAGTGTGTTGACATCATTTACTGTCTTTCTTAATGTATTTTTATTTGTTTGATCTTCCATAAATTTTTCTCTTTGTTCTTCAGATGGAATAGCAAATCTAGTTCATTCTGAAGACACTCTGCTGGTATAAAGTAACTGAAACACCTTTAAAAATTTAGAATTTTAAGTGTGATATCATGTCCCATGAGGATATTTGTATCATTACAGGACACCATACCACCTTGTTCGTAGAAATCTGAAAATCCATGAATTTATTAGACTATCTCAGCCATCTGCGTTATTTTAATGCAGACAATTTATAGGAATCAAGAAACTAGAAATTCTGTTCCTACTCTGGTTCAGCGTGTGAGCTTGGCTTCACTGGCATTTTGAACGCTTCCTTCCTTTCTAACACCTCAATACTGAGGCACTTCAGTTGAAGCTTTTAGTGCAGGTTTCTGGTCATGGATTGAGATTTCTAATTTTGCAGCAGCTAGTTTTATTAACTGTGTATCCTTCTTTCACCTTTATCTTACCTATAGCTGGGCCCAGCAATGTTTTAAAGTGAAGCTAGTGGCCATCATCATCATCTTTCCATATTGTGGCAAGACTGGGCTTTGACCCTCCAGGGAAGGCACGGTAGATAGTAGGGGATTTGGGGTAGGGCATTTGGCAGGGGGAGCAGCAGGTACCGGCTGGGACTAAGAAGGAGGAAAGGGCTTGTGCCGGAGGAGGGTGAGTGGGATGAGGATAGAGGAGCACAGGGAGGAGAGGTGTAGGAGGCAAGGGGTGATGGAGGGCCAGTGTTGTCCATCCAGCGTATGTCCACAGGGGACATCTTGGCAGCGAGATGTGCTGTTTGACTGGGGAGCAGGGACGTGTGCCCAGCAGTGCTGCCCTCCCTCGCCGTGTGTGCCTGGCACCCACTCCAGCTCCTTGTCAGCAGGGACCGATGCCATAGAAGCCACACAGCCCTGCAGACTATTACCTGTTCAAAAAGGAAAGGGCTGGCTATGTAAAGCTTAATGTAATCCTTGCAATGACTGAGTGGGACTGTGAAGTGACTGTTAAGAAATTTAATGAAAATCGGAGAATGTTCAAAGATAAGAAAAAAATGATACCTTTGTACCCTCCTCTCCTCTTTGCACACGCACACCTACACACACAGCTAAAAGAAAGCAGTGCAGTATCAGTGGCCAACAGAACTATGGATAAGAAAATAGCCCAGAAAACTCTAAAAGGAGCACGAAAAATCCTGAAACAGTTGTGGAGCCATTGCTAGAGACAGCTCACATAATTGCAAGTATTAACAAAGAAAGATCAGAAGTGCTGACTAGACACTTTTGTTCTGTATTTGCAAGGAAGCTGGAGGGTGTATCTATCCCATCTGACGTTTCTGCAGGAGCAGAACATTTCTTTCTGCAACAAAGGAAGATCTGAGGCAGTACCTGCTAAAATTAAGCTTTCCCAAAAACAGCTCTATTAATTTGCACCCAAGAGTTTAAAAGGAAGTGGCTAAGGAACTTTCTGAAACACCCTCATTAATAATTCACAGATGTCGGGAAAATGAGTTAATTCTTGAGTCTGAAGGTCAGCAAACACTGCTCTAAAGGGAAAAAAACTGCTAGAAAGGGGGAAAAAAAGGTAATATAGACAAGTGGAAACCAGCAAGCCTGACAATTCCAGATATAGGTTGGAAACAGGTTTTTAGGGTTATTGTAACAAAAGATGTAGTGTCTAAGTATAGATATGTATATATTCATATAAAACAAAGGCTAGCCATAACAGGTGCAGAGTTGTGGCTGTGAGAACTTAAACGAGGCTTAGGATGCGAGGTTTTATGATCTCAGATTATCAAGGGTATGTTGCTCACCGTGGGTGGCTGGTCCAGAGGTGCTGCTGCCCCAGGCTGTCCCCAGGGAGGACACGGCAGTCCAGCTCCGGGGCACCCACGGGAATGTCCTGGGTACCCCTCCAAGGGCCTTGCCCAGGTGTTTGCAGTGAGGCTGGTGGCAGATTTGGGGTCAGGAGGACTCTTCCTTCTGGATCAGGGTGGCAGAACACCTAGACCCATGTCCTGAGTGCTCTGGCAACCCGAGCAGCTACTGCCAGGTATCCCCAGCCAGCCTGGGGCTGGGGTTTAACAACCCCTACTTTTGCTTTAGAGCATCCACTTTCTTGCAAATCTAAACGGCATTTTTATTATTATTTCCAGTTGTTACATGATTCTTATTATAGTTCAGCACTGACGTCAGCAATAAACAATAATAGGATTGTGAACTATTGCTCTTTCTAATAAAATTATGTTTCTTCTCTGCATTATAAATCTAATAGCTATTACATCAGTACCCATAAATATATATCATTGCTTACCTTTTTAATATATACAGGGCATTGCATGCCCCAACAGAAAATAATCAGATTTTTTTTATAAGTTAGCCACAGCCATTATTAGATCATGAATGCCTAATAAGTAGAAGTAGAAGATATAATTAATGGGCAGTTTTCATATCATTTTCTGCTTTCAAAGGGGGAGAAAGAGCTGGATTTTACCTGCTTTCCTTTCCCCTCTAACGCCACAGCCTCTATGCTGTTCTCAGTGTTTCTCTGCATTTTCTTTATCGTTTTTTTTTTCATTTCTTCATTTGAGGCTAAAAAAAATAAAACCTCTCTCCTCCCCGAAGAACAGCCAAGGAAACAACCCTTTCCTCTGCTGTTTTGTGCTAACATGCATCCTTGCTGCCCCCATGGCCAAGTGTCCCCACTCCCTCCCGTGCCCACCACTGGGGAGGCCCCTTACCCGTTCCCCCTGCTTTTTGGTGCTGACCCCTCCCCTTCAGCAAGTGCCCATCCTCGGTCTCTGGGGAGCAAGAGCCCAAAGGTTTAAGGCCAGGGCTCTTGTCCCAAGCAGGGCGGCGGTGGCGGTACCACATCCCCATCCATCCCGGCGGTACCCCCGTGCCCCAGGGAGGCCCCCAAGCCTTTCCGGAGTAGATGTGCCCAGCGGCACCCCCAGGGCAGCACAACACGAGCGCGGCTGTGATCTATGGAGGCGCGTGTGAGATCTGTATAAATAAGGCAGATCCCCCTCTCCACCCCCCTCCTCCTCCTCCTCCTCCTCCTCCTCTCCTCTCTCTCAGCGCTGATTAATGTGTTGAATGAAACCTTTAAATGTTTGATTTCAAAGCAGAGGGATTCTTTTCCCCCCTCTTTCCGCCTATCTGTAAAGAAAGGGAAAAAAAACGTGATCATGTGGGAAATGTTGATTTTAATGGAAAAATTGCATTGTGCCGACTTTCATAGAGTAGAAAATCCACAGAGTGAGACTTCAGGCTTGGCACCTGCTCCAGAACCTTCCTGATGAAGCAAAGGTTGTCTTCATTAAGAGCATTAATATTCATGCAGCATGGTAATTTTGACACAGAAAAGGTCTCTGTAACCTTTTCTTGTGTGAGAATTTTTTACTTCTCAAGGAAATTACAGTCCAGCAATGACTTAATTAATGCTGGGTTTCTTCGGCGGATTTTGAAGAGCTGTCAGTTTGGGCTTGCGGTAGCTGTCAAGCAGGGAGAAGGCTCTGGCTAGGTAGATTGAAGGGAGGGAGGGGAGACACCCGGCCCCGGCACCGATCCTGCAGCTGGGGCGGAGTGACGGGGGGAGCACGGGAGGGACACACACCTCCCACATTCGTTTTAATTTAGCAACCTGCTCTCCCCAGCGCTGGGTCATTTATTATTGGTATAAAGGACACAGCTTGAATTAATCCTCCATTTCTCACTCGGCTTATTTGTTATTTTTATTGTTATTAAGACTATTTTATAATTCTCATTTTGCTCTCCCCTTCCTCCAGCAGTGCCCATCCGCTGGCGTGGGAGTGCTCCGGAGGCGCCCGCTTGGAATGGTGCACAGCCCCAGTTGTGAGCATGGGGGGGAAAGAGAGGAGCATCCTTCTGCTTTTAACAAAATATTTATGCATATACATATACATATGTAATCAGATAAAAATACTCCAAAGAAATGCAATCTGCTGCCAAAAAGTAACGGCAGCAAGCACTATTTTTTTTTTAAATCAAAGTTTACATTCTTTTCCAGTGGTGTCAGTCATGTTTGCAGGCAGGGCACTCGGCGTATGGCACGGGACATGGCAGTGAAGGAAGCAGCTTCTGATTTCTCCCTCTTTTTGTTTGGTTTGATTTTTTGTGGTGTCTTTTGGAGGAGATCCTGTTAGGATTCCTCTTTTCCTGCCATTGTTTTCTTTTTCTTTCTCTGGACAGTTCTGAAGTGTCCTGGCCACTGTCCTGAATCCGGGGCTGCTCTCAGGGCTGTGTTTTCTGCCTCAGCCCCTCCGTCCGCCCCGCTCACCCCAGGAGCTGCACCACTACCTCCTCCTCCCCCCTGCAGACCAGCGAGGAGAATCCAGCAGCAAGGAGTTAAAGGCAAATTTAACCATCCAGCACTGAAGACTCAAATCCCTCCCAGATGGCTTTGAAGAGAAACTGAAGTTTTGTTCTCCTATCAAATATACTCAAGTAACCTGAGGTTTCTTTGGTAGCGGTATCAAAAGCATGCTTCTTTCACCTGCAAGTGCATGCAGTCCGGTCCCGAGATGAGCCTCTCCCAGCCTGCAAAATCTGCATGTCTAAAGACCTTCCCTCCCAGTGCCAGGAAATACAAGACATTTTTGATTATTCCCTAACCTAAATGAGGCAGCAGTGTTACTCCAGCACCTTGTTTAAAGGAGGTGCAGAAGGCTAAAATGAGCAGTTAAATTACGTCCTTGAGGTACGAACATTTTGAATATTTTTAAGAAGGGAGACTGCATATGACATTCATTTTGGCCAGTGGTAGCCCTTTAGTCTCTATTTCTTGTATTCCCAGAAGCGAAACCCAAATAATGTTGATCCAAATTTCTGGTTCACATGTTGATGCCTTGAAGCTCAGAGGCAAGCTGCAAAGTACGTGAAACTATGGCTAATGGCACACAGATGCGCTGAATGACACAAGTAACAAAACTGAAGGACATTCTACTGAAAAACATACGTTATAATATATACGCACATGTATAAATATACATATATTTTTGAATAACCTGTGCATTGTCCTCCATCCACTTTATCTCTTTTTTAGCCATTACCCATTTAGAGGGGACATTTTAGCACACATGATTCACTGGGCTTCAAACCGGGGGATTCCAGAAATGGATACTTGCAAAAAAGGAAAAAAAAAAAAAAAAAAGGGTGACCAAGAAAAGGAAAGCCCTTATGTACTCTGTGGCCATCTAGATATGTGGAATCTCTAAAGGGGTCTGGACCACCACAGGACAATTTCTAGAGCATGACAAAAATTAAGAAGACCAAGAGTCATCACACAAAATGCTTGATACAATCCCCCCATGGCACACACCGTGGGGCTCATCTCAGACGCCCGTTTTGGGACACCTCTTCAAAAAGATTCATTTAAGGCTGCATTGCTAAAAAGGGAGGTCCTAGTGAAACATAACCGCTTCAGACAAAAAAACTGAGTTTGTTAGAAGCCGGGCAAGGAGATAAGACAACGCGGCCACTGGAGTACCAGCGGGGCCCTGGGAGGCTTCGGGTGCCATCGCAGGTTTGTTCCGCCGGCTCCGCTCCCTGCCCTCCTGGAAACCCCCAGCAGCAGAGATGCTGCGGCAACGCCTGGCCGACCTCCCCTCCTGCTGCCTTACCTGGGACGAGCCTCGCGTGGGAGGGCTTGTGCTCGTGCTTTTCCTCTGTTGCTTTGTCGTTTCATACAGCGCTGACACATGTTTTTACCCGCTACTAAGCAGCTGTTTTACTGAGCGTGATCTCGTGACGCTGGAGTTCAGGTGAAGAGATGGCTGCAGCTGAGGGGACTAGGACCAACAACTAAAAACGCCTCAGATGAAAATCACTTCTAGTCCCATGTGGATACAGGATGAACGTGCTCCAAATTTACAGTTTGTCCCCCAAAGCCGAGCACCTCCAGAAGAGCTGTTTTGCTAAACAGCAGCGATTTCATGTGGTTTTCTTGGAGAGCGGTACCATGCTGTTACTGTAGTGAACCGGTAGAGCATCCAGCTCTGCTTCACAGACCTCCTTCCCCATACTAGAGAAAAGAGAAGAGAACATTTTCCTAACCAAAATCTGTTATTTTTTCAGGTACCAAAGCTGCGCTAGAATAAAATGAGGTTTTATTTATGCACGCAGACTGGAAGGATTGCCGCAAAGGGAATTTTCTAGTCCAGGCGACAAATAATAGGAGTTGTATTTCTTATCATCACAGCAAATGAAATAAATACCTAATATTTCTTCTGCCTAACAAAGTAAGTAATTAGCAGTGCCATAGTCAAGGGAACGTGCGGGTAAATGGAGCAATAATTGGGGTGATACAACATTTGCCCACTTCTCAGATGAGGGATAAGGAGCAGGCCGGCAAGTGAACCCGCATTTTATTTACTGCTCCAGCACTGGTAATTAGACAGCTTGCCGTAATGGATTAGCAGCAGCCAGTGACACCCGTTATCCCTGGCAGACAGAGCAGCGCGCACGCTGCAGAAGAAGCCGTTAAAGGCCAAGAAATACAAGTGTGTAACAGATAAGAATAGCAAGTGCCCTTCCCATGTCACGCTGACTGGGAGCTGAAAGCAAGCAAGAAAGCCAATCTTTAAATATGCCAGTTAATTTTAATGACATTGAGATTTTACTGACAAGTCTGAAGTATTTTAAGTAATGTCAGAATTATCTTACTTGGGAGAAACCTGATTTTTTATCTTTTTTTTTTTCACGTACAAGCCGCGTTACTGTTTTATGGGGAAGCCTGTCAATTTGCCTGCTTGGAACAAAAACACCTCTGCAGAGACGTGCCCGTTGCACTGCGTACACCAGCGGCGGGCCTGGTCCGGCCCCACCAGGGACACATCCTCCAGGCAGCCGTCACCGACCTGCCCCGTCACAGGTGGAAGGGGCTGTGCGGGGAGCATGGCGTGGGCTCTGCCCGCCTGGCGCTGGGCTGGTCAGCAGCACCTCCGCGCTGCTCGGGGACGCCTTTTGTGGTGACCTGCTCCATCGGCACCGCCGTCCCCCACGCCTGAGGCCGGCCTTGCAGGGGTACACTTGGAGAGCCTCTCTCGCCGGGCCAGTGTGAGCATCACTGCGGCGAGCACAGAGTCCTGCGTCATCCTGGGGAAATGTTCGCTGGATTGACTGACTGATGGTCTTCCAGCGAGGGTATAAATCTCCTCTCGTCTCCATGTCTTTCTCTGGACTGAACACCAAGGTGGTGCCGACCTCTCCTCCAGCGAGCCCGTGAACACTCACACACACACACCCCCTTGCACAGAGGTGCTCATCCAAGCCGTGGGTGGCAAGGTCTAATTCAGCAAGAAATAAAGCCAAACAGGTGCCTTGCTCCTCTGAGCCTGGGCATTCCCTTTCAGGGTCTTCCCAAGACCAACGGCATTGTCCTTTGTCTTCCCCTGATGCTTCCTACAGCATGCCTTGCTCAGCTTTTTTTTCTGGCCCTGTTTGAGAGCTTTTGCTCATCTCTCCACCTGCCTCCCCAGCTCTGCAGCCTGGGCTGCGGGTTAGTGCAGGTGATGGCGGAGAGACCTGCGCCCATCCCGTCCCGACCTCACTCCCCCGTGTTGCAGAGGACCTGTCCTTCCTGCACTGTGCTCATCCCTAGGGGCTCTGGTCACCTGCATCCGGCCCTGGCCCTCACCAGAGGTTCTGGCCATCATCGTAGAGTTTCATCCGATGGTTTTAACAGCAATCTCGTCCTCCATTAGAAGGCTACTGGCTTTACAGAGCAGTATCGATAAACCCCCGCTGGGTTCACCCCTGCTGGGTTCTACTTTTGTTTCATTTTGTTTTGTTTTCCCGCGACAAAAGCCCTGCTTTGGTCTCCCCCCCACTGCTCTGCTTTGCTCCTCTCGGCCGCCCAGCAGCAGCGAGAGCCTGGCTCAGGGAGGGCCCCATCTCCGACCAAGCAAAAGCACCTTCCCCCAGCCAGCCTGTCTCCTGCCCACCCCTATTCCCCACTGCCAGTCGCTGTATCCTGCTTAATGGCATTACAGCCATGAAATATGATTTTCTTCCAGTTGGGAATAGGAATTTTGCCATGTTTTGCTGAGCAGCACATTTAATATAAATAATTCCTACTGTTCACAGTCTCCCACTTTTATGTGAAGGTTTATGCTGAGCCCATAGCAAAGGATTTTAGGGAAAGGCTATTCATTAAGACCCTGCCTTACTTGTCTGTCACCTCCAGAGATCCCCCACTGGCAGACGGGGTCATGTAATGTCTTATTTATACCAAGCTTTCCAGTAATTAGTTTTCTCCACACCATTTTAGCACACACCTGTTTTTTTTTCTCATTTCTCTATTTGTGGTGCTTTTTGATTTTTTTTTCCCCACCCCAAGTTGCTTGTTCTGATGCTAGCATGAGACATCCAACCTTTTAAAGAAATCATTCATTTTTTTAAAGGTTGAACATGTCACACCAAGTCGGTGCACCTAATATTAAATCCCTGCTGTTTCTTTTAAAGTTCTTGAACGCTGGGCAACTTGCGGAGGAGCTTGTGAGATCCGTGACCTTGGCATGGGATACCGCTGAAGGAAACCTATTTTTCGAAATGCATGTATAAACCAATGGTGTTTGATGTTGGCATACACTTTGCTATACAGTTACCAGTTTAAAGGGTCAAAACCACAGTCAAGGAGCACTGGTATTGCCCTGCTAGGCCCTGAGAAGCACAGAGATGTCCAAAATAAGGACTGAATCCTCTTACCTTGTGTTACTCAGCCTTAAGTTGCAGGATCACAGTGCACGTTGTCCCTTTGTCTTCCTGGCTTCTCGTTGCCTTCTTTTGCCTGCAGACTTGATAACGAGTGGGAGAGAGCTACCAGAGGACTTCATTGCTGGTGCTTGAGCTCCATGGAAATACAACCAATGCAAGGTCTCCCCAGCATGTCTCTGCTCCTGGTCACCCTGCCAGCTCCAGCATCTGCTGCACCTCTCACAGCCTTTTCCCACCTGCTTGGTAAGAGCAACAGCACAGAAGTCTGGACCTGGCATAAGGAGTCCTTGTCACAAACAAACCATCACATCTGAGGTCTTCACTGCAAGCCTCAGCACAGGCACCGACCGCTGTCCCGTCACTCAGGCGGCACAGCTACGAGCGGTTAATCAGCGCACCCTAATCAGGGCAAGACAAATTCAAGTATCTGCGGCGTGTTTTTTGCATATTCTATTTATGCAGCATCTGTTGCTTGATTTTGTGTGAGCTCCACGGCTGTAAACACCAGTTTCTGCACTGCTGCCTGGTGCTTCAGTCGTTCCAGTCCCTGCCTTGGCTTCCAACCCCAGCCTGAGCAGCTGGCATTAGCAGCCAGCGCTGACCCAGGTTTTGGCATGTCACGTCCTGAGAGAGCTTTCCAGCGAGCTCAGGGGAATAACGGAGCATTGCTACAACCAAACGTGGGTATGTGCTACTCTTTTAAACATCAAAAAAACCCCTAACCCATAGCACATTTTAAGACAGTGGAAAAAGATTGTGACAGACTTGGATGGATGCATAAGTTAGAGGAAGACAAATGAAGGGTCGAGGTAATAAGGGACGATGGAAGAGTGTTCAAAGCTCACCCTAAGGAGCCCAACCAGCAGCACCAAGCAGATGGAAGTGAGACGGAAAGTGGAAACGAGGAGAGCTCTGGAAGTCCTCGAGAAGAGGCAGCTGACAGGACAGGACATCCCGACGGATACGAGGAGCAGTGGGGTCTCGCTGCAGCCTTACTGTGAAAGTCAGGGGTGCAAAGACAGGGAGGAAACTTCATGGCATAGACACACCGAAGTGATGCCTGCCCATGTGCAGGCACGATATTAAAAGGCAGCTCGTGATTTGGGGTGCCACGCTGAAGAGGGGACAGCCTAAGACACCGCCAGGTAACTTTGCAGCTGCCAGGGCTGGGTTTCCACAATGCCTCGCTGCTCCCACCGCCGCCCCGCCGGGATCAGCGCCGCAGATGCAGTGCCACACCAGCCCAGCCCAGCCCACGGAGGCTGGCAGGCTGAAGTTTGCCAGCATTTAACCTTGCTTGACCTTGGACTTGGGCTACCTTGGTCTGCCCCAGGATGATTGATAAGGGCCCCTTGGTGGCATCACTAACCAGGGGCAGTGCAAGCTGCTCGGGTTCCCCTGCACGCATATGGAAGAGCTTCGGGGTGTCAGATCCAATACTCAATGGCAATATCAGCAAAGGTGTAACGAAATTCACTTTATTGCTCCTTGAATACATTAGATTTAAGCTTGTGCAGAAGAGGGCTCAAGTCTCTGGGCCATTATTTTGTTAAAAACTTGGAGAAGTAATTTTCCCGCTTGTGCTATTAAGCATGTGGTTTTCTTTATTTTGAGATCTCACTTTGCCTGGGTCTATGTACATCCATATATCTCACAACACATGTATAGAAACCATACACAATAACAAAATAGCCTTATGTACTGTTAAGGCTGGTTTTAAAATTTACAGGGTACAACCCTTTTTTTTCTTTTGTTGAAAAGAATAATTTTAAAACAGTTCCATATAGTTAATGTAGTGTTTGGCCTTCCATTAGAAAGATACTATTAAACCAGTCACAGAAATACTAGCAAGTGAGTAAATGTTTAAACCACAAATCTCTCTGAACTCCTATGGGAAGGACGGGGGTGGGGGGCTCTACCAGTTCCAAAATGGCAAGATCATATATCAGAGGTGAATAATAATGTGCAAAAAATATGTTTCAAGGAATAACACAAACTAGGAGAGGTGAGAGAGAAAGGATTTTAAGGGATGAAAAAGCTTAATGCCAGAGAAGATGGAGATTCTGTAAGTGTAGGGGAGATTGGCTTGCTAGAGGAGTGGGAGGAGAGACAGAGGGAGAGAAATAGCAATAGAAAGATGGAATAGAAAGAGTCAAAAATAGAAAGAAAAAGAAAAGAAAGGGAAAAAAGCAAGAAAGCAGGAAAAGGAAGGAAGGAAGGAAGGGAGAAAGAGAGAAGGAAGGAAAGAAAGAGAGAAGGAAGAAAAGAAAGAAAGAAAGAAAGAAAGAAAGAAAGAAAGAAAGAAAGAAAGAAAGAAAGAAAGAAAGAAAGAAAGAAAGAAAGAAAGAAA
>VXAL01005371.1:119976-151302 GCA_013399475.1 Chauna torquata | reverse complement strand
GAAAAGAAAAGAAAAGAAAAGAAAAGAAAAGAAAAGAAAAGAAAAGAAAAGAAAAGAAAAGAAAAGAAAAGAAAAGAAAAGAAAAGAAAAGAGAAAAGAAAAGAAAAAGAAGAAAAGAGAGGAGGAAGAAAAGAAAGAAGAGGGAGTGAATGGGAGTGAGGTAGCAGGGTGAAAAGCACCCTGGACGCAGCGACGCCAAGGAGGCCTCGCTGGTGCGGCGTGCACAGAGCGCGACTGTATATTCCATACACGAGACAGTTAAAAATTTGAACATAAGGTAGCATTTCCTTTATCATATCCCATAAAAATAGCAATTTGCTAAAGCCCTTGTAGCACAGTATGGAAGGTGGTGTATTTTACTGATAATGTAGAGATGACAGATAGTCCTATACTAGGAGGTTTCAGTGGTGTCTTGCTGTATAGCATAATAAATTGTGAGGAGCAGAGACAGAGGACAGTGCAAGCACTGCTCCACCTCCAGTAGCCAAATAATTCAGCCCCGGCTCAGTAATTATGCTGTGTGAAAATATGGGATTAATTAGACCGGTACACTAACACACTGTAGTCTCATTAAAGGCTGAACAGCATTTTCATAGATACTGCCACTTGAGCAGGGCTGCTGCTAATGTGAAAAGACAAAGTCTCCTCTTTTCACACTCCTTGCTTATTATCTTACTTAAGGCCACTTAAGCAAACTTCCAGAGGCAGCCTGGCAGAAAGCCCTCTGTGGGATTTATTTTGTTATTTTACCTGTATGCCGGGGGGGTGGGGGGGAGGGTGGGGACATGGGGAAATGCTAACATTAGCAATAACATTAGCAATAACTTCTCCCTTTACACTAGTCGGACGTTTTTCTTTGCTTCCTTCTTCTTTCTTATTTTTTTCTCTCACTCTTTTGGGGAGGGAAGAGGGGTGGAAGAAGAGGAGGGACATCTTGAAGACTGAGAGAGAGAAGTCGTCCCCCATGCCAAGCCCTAAGCGCTGGATTTCCATGTCAGGGTCAGGCTCTGGCGGGGATGTGCTCCCTGCCGTCAGGCTGACTGGGGGAGCACGAATCCGGCACCCAGGCCACAGCCAGACTGAGGAGACCAGCGTCTTTTGAACCGAGAGGTGATTAGCCAGCCAGAAGACATAATTTATGCTGAACAGTTACCGCTTGAGAATCTTTTATCCGCAGAGAAAAACCTCCTCCTGGTTACTCACAGCCACCAAAAAGGGCTCCATCACCCAGCAAGTGCGAACGTTGCTGCACGTACAATTACAGCTCAGTGGCTTCTCGCAAACCGCGTGGAGAAAAAAAAAAAAAAGATCTGACGTAGGACGGCGGCACTTTGCAGACAATGAAAATCACCATCGTCAGGATGCGGCACCTGGCAGACAACGGGTTTTGGAAGGGGAGGGAGGCTGTAACGCAGCTTCACTTACACGCACAGCTCCCCTCTGGGGCTTCGCCCCCATCTGGGGACATTTGGGGACCCCTCTGGCGCCGAGCGGAGCAACTGGAGGGCGGTGGCATTGCCCCGCGGTGAGATGCTCACCCGCTCCAGTGCTGGTGAGCGGTGGGGATAGAGCCCACGCTGACAGCCACAGGGGTGTTAATGTGCAGAGCCTGGCCTTCAGAATGAGCAGACCTGCGCGGAGACCCGCTCCCCGCTCCCAGGAGGGCTGCTGGAGCAGGCAGAGGCTCTGCCACATACGCAGCGAGGAACGGGGGGCCTGGGGGTGGGAGGGGAGACCAGGGCATCCTGATGGCAGCCAGCAGCAGAGGCATCTGCACAGAAATGCTGCGGGCTTGGAGATGCCTTTGAAACAGGCGACGGTAATATTCAAGCCGGAGAAAATAGCTGACATTGAATAGACTGAAACCTGCTTTGTGGCTTAACAAAAGTGGGCAATAGAGAGAAGCTGACATGAAACAAGTCAGTTTGCAGCAGGCTCTAAGGTTAGCATCATTAGCAAAGGGGAAAAATGATTAGCAGTAAAAAGCAAGACATTAAAAAGAGATTTAAAAGGAGAGGTAGAGGGAGCTAGGGAATGGGGGGTGCTTTATTTGTACCTGAGGAAAATAAAAGAGATTCCTCACAGACACATTTGAATTCTCTCTGCTGCCTTTGCACACAGAAGTTTTATGAATATTTACCTTTCTCTTGGTTTGGGGAAGTATAAATTCCTTGGCACCGGCAATGAAACCTGAGAGCAGTTTCTCCTGCCCGTATGCAGAGCATTTGTAAGAAATCAAGAGCCAAGAGCATCCCAAATAACGTCCCTCCCGCAGACAGGTGCTTTCTCACTCATCTGCTGAGATGCAGGGTGACCGACCCCTGGGGCTGCTGGAGCTCATTAATAGCTCAATAGGACTGGCCCAGGTTTATCAGATACAGCTTTAGTTAGGTTAACTCAGTAGGACTCAGTTCTCGAGTGACAAAGTGACGTTAAATAAGTCATACTTAGGCTCCTAGGTCTCATGAGTGCATTGGAAAACGTCACCCCTGACTCACTTCAGGTGGCAGCTCAGGGTCTTTGTCCTGAGGTGGGGATGGGGTATAATCATCTAGGGCTTCTTTCTTTGCGCTTATGGTGAGCTTTAGCGGCATTATCGTGGGGACAAGGGAGGGGAAATCTTGTTTCTGGTGCCGGGAGACTTTTTAAATGCGCCTTCTGGATTACAGGCGTATTGACTTTACAGCATCTTTACCAAAATCAGTGCAAAGGACCAGACCGGTGCTGCAGGGCTCGTGCCACGCAGCCCCTGCTGCGCGCTGCCGCTCCGCAGTCCGACGCTCCCGCAGCAAGGTGCCAAGCCACGCGAGATGCCCTCCTGAACCCAGCCTGGCTGCGCAGCAGTCCTGGAGCAGGCAAAAACTCCTGTGATTTACTTGCAGTTCCTCTGAGTTTCACATACGTGCTAGAGAAGCCGTGTGCATTGGCTCAGGCAGGAAGGATCACACTTTCGAGCCATGTAATCGGTTATCCTTTCCCAGAGGATGGAAACGATAAGCAGGTTCCCCTCTCGCGCTCCTAGGCAGAGGGTATCTTAGCTTTTGTCCCACAGTGAAAGACTGGATTTGAGTTTGGTGGCCACGAGAAGCCGGCAGCACTGCTGGGAGCTGGCCGCTGCGTCCCGTCCCGGCCAGCGCAGATCCCCGCGGGCTGGCGGTGCTCCCCGCTGCGCGCCCCGCCGCCCGGGAGAGGCCATCCATCACGTCTGGTGCGCAGCCTTTAAATAGGGACTATGAGGTCACCACCAAATGCACTTCCACTGGTGACCTAAAATGGCATTTGGATCCCAGTGTAACCCCTCTGCCAAGTGCCAGCAAGGACTCTGTTCAGTCTGCAGAGGGCTCCTTCCCTAAAATAAAGAAAAACACAGCCCTGCCTGCTGCCGCCCCACAATTCTGCCTCCAGGAGAGTAACATACGGACGCTCCAGCTCCCTTTGCTGGGGGTTGTCTCACTCGCAGGTCCACAGTTCTGCTGCAGATGTGGGAACCTCAGATGCTTCTTGGCTGGAGAAAAGAGGAAAGCCAAGCCTCAGAGCTGTGTGTTGATTGACATGCGACAGCGTGAGCAGCCGGGGTGCTGTGACCAGCCCCATAGATCTAACTTCCCCATCGCACATCTTCCCAAGGTCCAGCTCTCCCACAGAGCAGCCACCGTCCAACTGAAGCATCACCCGCAGGTCCAGAGAGGCGCACGGCAGCTGTGGGGCTGCTCCCCACAGCCGCTCCTCCCGTCCATCTCCCTCCTGCCCTTTGGGCCAAGGGGCCATCATGCTCCTGGGGTAGCCAGGCAGCCGGTGCTGACCCCAGCAAGCCACATCAGGCTGGGTTTGCAATTTTCGGATGGGGAGGCCCAGAAGCAAAGAGGAGAGATGTAGTGGTAGTCCCTGGGGAGGTCTCCAATCTGCACAGCAGGAGCTGCTATCTCCACAGGAGCTTCTTCTTTCCAAACCAGAGTCCGTAAGGGGATAAGTAGAGCCCCACAGGTCAAATCCTGCGTAACACCATGTGCTGTCCTCTCACGAGTCGCGGCAGCAGCCTGCTGTCATGCACGTGGTCACAAAAAAGCGCAGCGCATGGAATGAAGGACATGGGAAGTTTTAACTGGCTGTGGTCACACGTCAGGTGTAACTGGCCAGAGCTGGTCTCTGCTCCCGCTCCCCTTCTGAGGGATTGCAGAGCTCCGTCCCTCCTACCATCTAGCTCTGGTGCTTTTCTGAAAGCCAAGAGGTGGAAGCACGGTGTGCTAAACCCCAGTCCTATCGGGCACTTAAGCACACAGTTGTCTTGTATCTGCTGAACGAGCACCTTGGCTCCAGTGCTGCTGCACATGGCCATAGTGTATGTGCCTGCTGAATTCCTGAATCTGGTCCTAATCCATCACACTGGCACGAGCCTTTGGAGACTACAGGTAAAGTACTAATGGCAAGAAATATGGAAATGCAATTTTGATACACCGATGAAAGAAAATGAGTGCTGATTATGAGAGCTGTCAGCTCCATCCTTCTCTCATCTCGTGGTGTCTGGGTGAATATAGAAATCAAATTAAAAATGCCTGAATGCATGCAGGAGCTCAAAGGGGAACATACTGATCTGCAGGCAAGGTCAGACACGGGCCCTCCAGTTTTTGAGCCGGAGGGGGACTTCAAATGTGTGTACATGAGGGAGCGAGCATCCCCAGCGATGGCAAAAAGGGGACCCTCTCGTATATTCTTACTCATGAGAGATACGCTTAAGAGTTAGGCAACAAAACCCAGCTGCCATGAGCATCTATAGCCAGCCCACCCCTGGGTGAACCTGAAAACCAGTGGCCTCCAAGTAGCCTCTTATGAGGGGAGACAGGATGAAAGAAGTGACGAAGACGTCTGCCGACCAAAATCAGGTAGGGCCAGCGCGAGGCATCCTCCGTCCACGGAAGTCGCCTGGAAAAGGTCAGCTGGTGGACCTGAGCTCATGTCCACGGAGAGCAAAGAGGGATCCGATTGCCCCTCTGAGCCAGCAGGATTTTCGTTAATGGCGTCAAGAACATCCATTGCATGAACGTTAAAATTTCCCCCAACATCTTATCCCACTTCTGTGTCTCCTGAGAGTGTTCAGACTAAAGGAGTATTAAAATATCATTTTCTCTCTGTGCCCCCTGTTATTTTTGCATTTCATCCTGAGGCCCATCGCTGCTACTTAAAGGGAGGAAATAGGCTTTTGACTGGAATAATGACAATTTGGTGGCCATCATTTTGCTCTGTTATGAATCTATGCCTTCTTCTGTTATACATGAATTCAAAGGCTGGTGCTTAGATCTTAGACAGGATAAAGCAAATGTTTGCTTCAGAAGAATTTTCTTTGGGAAGCGCACTTTTTTTTTGTAATCATAGAATGACATATTGGTCTTGGGTTATAAAAAGAATTTTATATTTTAAAAGCTATCTCTGAGATATGTGCTCCTTTTACTCAGCTATAAGCTAAGCAAAACAGAGAGAGAGAAAGGGAGAGAAAATGAATTAGCTTGAACTTTTGCTGAGATAAATATGGCCTGATCTTTTTAAGTTCAGTTCATCCAAGCAATCTCGCTGAAATCAGTGGGGTTTCCTCCACATACTTGGAAGCAGACCTTGGCCCCATATGGCTTAGCAATAAAAACTGCTTTCAATACATTAACTAAATCTGACTGCAACTAGAGACGGGACTCCGCAAAGCACCTGACTCGCCCGGCTCCCCACTGCTCTCTGAAAGGTGGTGGCTCTGAGGAGGGGTCCCCCGTGCCGCTCCTCGTCCCTCCTTTGGGCATGCCGCAAAGAGCCGCGGCACCGGCCGGAGCTGCACCCCGCTCGCCCCAGGGCTCCCGGTCCATCCACCGGCGTCTGCGGGAGCCGCGGCATCGCTCGTGGCCGGGGCTGCGGGGGGAGCGGGCCAGCAGGCCGCCAGCCCACCCGCCTTACCCGAGCAGCTCCCGCGGAGCACCGCGTGGGGAAACGGCTCCGCTCGGGGCCTCCGTCCGAAACGTTGGCATTGGCTGAGTGTGTGCAAAGCAGCGAGGGCCGAGCTGGTCTCTCGTCTGCCCGGAATTGTGTTCAACGGGGAGAAAGAGGGAGAGGGTGTGGGTGACCGAGCGTGTGCGCGCAGCCAGCGCAGCGCGGGGCGGGAGCGTGCCTCTCCGTCCCTGCCCTCAACTCTAAACATTTCTTTGTATGGGCTTCAGATCATCTGCTTTTCACAGGCGTTGGAAACTAGTGGGAAAACTGAAGCCTGATTGTGACTGGAAGCTAATGTAGTCTACATGCAGCAGACATCTAATATGATGTTATTTATTCCCATAGATCTGTTTATTTTGTTTTCAATTTACCAGACCCTGTGACACATTCCCAAAGGTGCCTTGTTGTACAATGCGTTGCACGCAGTAAGATATTCAGCCTAATTCACTCTTTGTTTTGTTTCAGTTCAGCTGCATGAGGGCACAAATGCGTCTGTGTTATATCTTCTCCTGTGACTGATGTTGCAGACTATTGCCATAGGGTTTTGTGAAATGGGATCTTAGTTAATCTAGGGCATTGTCTTTGTAGTGCTAAATTCTTATTTGCAAACATAATGTTCTGGCATCGATGCAACAGGGGAACATTAGTGATTTTTTTTTTTTTTTTTAGTTTAGAAGAGACTGTATGTATGTGTTTTTAATAAACTTTTATTCCAAAGCTTTTTCTCCCTATTCTGCATTTGATCTGAGACATTTATAACACATTGCATCACGTCATGTTGATGTCTTTAGCCAGTCAAGCCAAATATTCATAAATCCCACGTGCCCAAACAGAAAATGTACAATGCTAAGGAGAAAAGTACCTGATATTTTTTAAAGCATCCACAAGAAGGCAATTCTAGCATTTAAGCATACACGACACACACGCACATGCACACTCACAGAAAAGATTTTGCAGAAGTGGTCTGTTCGTAGCTTTTCCGCAGCCTGGAAGGATGGTATCGCTTAGAAAGCAATGGCTTTTCTTTGCATTTTGTTGAAAGCTCTCATGTTTTCATTTTTCTTTTATTTCAGGAACGTGTTGTTATTCAGTGTGTTGGGGACCTGGTCTGAGGAACTGCTGCAGAATCAGGAATTCCAGATTGGATGCTATTATACAACTGTGCTGCAGATAAAATTCGATGTAAACAGGATCTGGAAGAGATTTGATGAGATTGTGAAAAAATGAAGATGGGATACAGATTCATTAATAAAACAGCCTGTGGCTAGCGAACATAAAGCCTGATTGATCACAATTACTGCAGTTCATAACAGGAAAACCAGACGTCGGAGGACGTACACAAGGAAAAGTCGGTCTGACATCAGAACCCAGCCTCATATATTTATTGGGTGGCAGCTACAGAAATCCAGCTCTTGCTTGTGATGGGTGTGTTTCCATAACGGCATTTAAAGCGGTTTAATTTTCACTTCAGCAAGCTTTCAGAATGATTATCCAAAGGTCTTTCTTAGAAACCTGCGTGGATAAAGAAAACAGATCTCCCGCACATGCTTCCCAATGTGCACGCGTCCATTTCTGGCACGGCAGAACCGGGCGCTTCGCTTTGAATTAACACCCAGCGTGCGCCGCGCAAGCAGCTGACGCTGCACCACCAGCTATCACCGCAGCGAACTGCGCTCATCCCACTGGAAGCGCAGGCGAGAAAGGCCCTGCGAGCTGCCGCTTGCCCGACGGGCCAGCTCGTGGCTGCGTGGCTGAGCGTGCATTGGGTCAGCAGCCACGGCTGAGAGGTCAGCTGGGATTTCATCGCAGTAACACTCGCAGCCTGGCGCTCCCCGTTGCGCGAGCTCCGGGATGCCCAGTAGAGACGTACCCACGCAGTATCACTGCTGGTATGTTTAATACCCGTATGAGCTCCATGCTTCATATACGGAAATGAAAATTTGTTGTGACGTGTTAGCAGCAGCAAACCCCAAACCTAGCAGGAACAGTCAGGGGCCAGGGGAAGAGCTGGGGCACAGCTGAGCCAACAAATGGGTGCTCTTTTCTGCCCAGTGCCCACATCAGCCCCGGTATCCAGTCTTTAGGCACGCTGAGCACACTCACGGCGAGAGACACGCAAGGTCACAACGAAGCATTAAAAACGTGGTGTAATGCCAGGGACGTGTCCACATTTATCGAAGTCTCAGTGCTTTGGATAGATAATGTCTCTGTTAGCTCAGATGAGGTCCCCCAAGTCGCTGGAGATCTTTCTCTGTAGTCTGTAGCTCTATCTGTGAAAGAGGAAAAATGTTTCCTCATGATACCTTAGTGGGGGGATAACGGAGGACAAAGCAATGAAGGGCTGGGAAGCACTCAGATACCAGAGTGACGAGTACCAGCAGAAATGTCCATAGGAAATGAATCATCCTGTCTCTGAAGCAGGATTTCAATGGCATGCAGTAAACTAGGCACCGGGCCACCCATTAAACCATGTAGACAAATTATTGGAAAGCTTTGCATCTAGTGAGCCCCTGCATGCCATCTGTGGCACGGCAGAGAGCAGGAGAGGATGCGGGGTGCAGCCACCCGCCCGCACTATGGCCAAGCTGCGGCTGCGCAGGCAGGACCCCCACTCGTGCTGCTGAGATGTCTGCTGAGGAAGCAGAAGCTCAGTCATGCAACCAGACTTAGAAGAAGAGAGGGGAAGAAATGGATTCCCACCTCTTTGCAGGGGCCCTGGGAGCTTGCTGCTGGAGAAGGGCCATTTTTGGCCCTGTTTAGTAGAAAGGCCCAGCAAATGGGGACAAGCGGAAGGAGGATAAACCCAGCACCTAGAGCTGAAGGGCAGACATAACGATTCCCACTGCGTCAGCGCTTTCTCTACCAAGTCTTGGAGTCAGATACCAACAGGCTGCGAGAACAAATGAGCTTGGTTATCTTCTCTTGCTGGCTCCCACAGGCATGTTGCCTACGTCAGGACAGACGGACTTGGCTCCTGCTCCTTGGCAGCAGGCACTTGCCCGCATTGTTAATCTACCACAGACCATGTCACAACCCAGCGAGATACAGTTTCTGTAGCAGAGAGGTCCACAGGCAGGATTACCAGGTGTGTGGCGAGCGAGGTCCTGCCAGAACCAGCCCTTTATCTGCAGCAACAGAAATTCACTCACGGAATTGGGAGAAAATGGTAATAAAAAGAAGATGGGGGGGTCTAGAAGCTCTTCAAGGTCACTCAGCACCTCTCTGGTGGATCCAAGCTCACAGCTACCAGAAAAATGCTCCTGGAAGCTCCTGCTTCCATTTACTCTAAATATCTGCAGTACCTGCTGTCCCTGAATTTTATCATCATGGTTCGCATATGGATTTAAGGCAGAAATCTGAGCAGAAACACCCCAGACAGTGCCTAGCTGCTCCAAGCCAAAGCAGCCAGCCATCTTGCTGTTTCGGACACTTCCCTCTAGGTTTCTCTTCACCTGCCATCCCCACCGGGCTGCTGCCAGCCGACGGTGCCACTGCCTTCTGTTCAACGTGCCACAGCAGCCTCAGCCCCTCTGCTGCCCTGGCAGGGGCAGGCGGTGGGCTTGGGACATACATGCCTTTGTCTGGGTCCCCAGGTGCAAACACAACCCCAGGCTTCCCTCCTAACCTTCTAATAAAGCAGAAGAATAAACAGCTGAGTGATCTTCTTTTCAAATTCATAGGCAAGGCTTACATATCGCAAGCGAAAAAAAAAAAAAAGAGAGAGAAGAAGAAAGAGCAAGGCCAAAAGGATGGCCAGATGTCCCTAGCAAGGGAAAAATCCTCCTGGAGCTGGGCATCTGTATTTCACAGCTACCAAACACCAGCAGCCACCACCATATGCTGAGCAGGAAACATAAACCTGTTCCATACCCCGACTGACAGAGGAACACATTGGCAGTTTGAAGAAGCTTAGCAGGATTTGGGGGAAAGTCCTAAAACTCTCTCAGCGTAAGGCACGTGCTTGCGAAGACCACATTTACAACAGAAAGTAGTCCTTTCCTTCCCCTGGTGCCCCTCCATCCTACCTGGATGAGACGTATCTTCTCTGAGGGTATCTTCCCTCGTGGGAATTTGGAAGTGGCAGAAACCCATTCCTGACCTGGGGGTCATCTGCAACACTACACTTGCTATGGCCAGATCTTCAAACCAGCGGCTGTGTCCTGCACGGCACAGCAGAGCCAGCTGAACACGGCTACCAAATTTCTTGTCTCTGCCCTGGGTGTTGGTGGAGAAGGAGAGAACAGAGTGGGAAGGGGAGCAGCATTTGCCTTGTGGATCTTTGCACCATGTAACTGCACAGCAGGAGATTTGCAAAAGCTCTCCAAGTAAAACTCAATAATTGGTAGTGGAGAAGGCAGGATACTGCCCCAACCCCACACCTCCCTGTTTGTTGGTTTCCCAGAGTGCTTGAACTGATGCTAAGTTCCCTCACACAGCTGTTTTCTTCTTCCTCATCTCTACTCAAAGCAACCCTTGAATTCCTGTTTGCAAGACAGGGGTTACTGTTTCCTGAAAGCCAATTCTGCCCCCAGTGCAGGAGACTGAAAAATCTGGGTAAAGAGAGACAAAATAGCCATCACCTTTTCATGCTCTATCCTAAGGGGAAAAAAAAAAAAATGAAGTCAACAAGGCAACAAAATGAACATTTCAAAGGGCAAAACACGCCAAAACAAAAAAATCCAATAAAGCCAGACAATATATTTTAGGAGGCCAGCATTGGACTGGGTAGGAGGAGTGCTGCTTTATGAAAGTAAAATCAAGTCAGTCCCTAAGAAACTGCTCTTGGCCAGCAGGTCCCGCTGCAAGGCCTCAGCCAAGACCGTGTGGACGGCCTTTGGGGCTAACCACATTGCTCCACACACATGGGAGAAAGAAGTTGGTTTGTTCTATGTTCTTCTGGTGATTTTTCACATTTCACTCCCAAGGTGACAGGTGGGAAGAGAAAGGTTTGGTGATGCCCATTGGAAGCAACAATGCACGCCCCTTGCTGCGTTTTAACTTCCACTGCTTGGCTTCACAGCTCAGCTCCTCCAGTCAGAGCAGTCACCTCCAGAGCAGAAGAAAGCCTTGCTGGCAGCTCCTCGCGCCCGGGTCCTGCAGCTCTTCCTCAAGGTTGCAGTCAGTCCTCAGGCAGAACATGTTCACAGGGAGAGCTGGGAAAGGCCTTCACACCACCTTGCCCCACCTATTATACTCCAGTTTGGCCGCGTTTCTTTCCTTGATCGCTTCCCATACGTGCTGGGTTTTCATTTGCTTTGAACTGGGAGTTCCCATCATGCTGTAAAGATTTCCTGCAAGACCTACTGCACCCATGCTGTCAACCATGACCCCTCAGTGTCCTGATTGCATTGCACGTGGGACAGGCAAGGACCAGGACATCTGATTGCTGGTAAGTTAATGTGTGCCTGGCTGCTGGAGTGGGGCTTGGAGCTGTGTCCTCTGCCCAGAGGCTTACTCCTTCACATATAAGATCTTCTGCATTTACCCATGTTTATCTGATGGGGTGCACAACAGTTCTTCGAAAGGCCGTTTAGATTGTCATAAAGCCATTTCATGGCCTTAACAGCCTCAGTTATTTTGCTCATATTTAAAACTCAATTAGCTCCAAGAGTCTGAATTGAAGCATATTTAACCTAATCTACTGTTCCTAAACCTACTTTGCAGAGGGGGCAGCAGCACTCCTTGCTAGCCTTGTGAGATCTGCACAGAGGATACCTGCCTTTCATGATTATCATACGGTCTTCTCATGGGAGAGCTGGCTGTTAGCCATCTTGTATGAACACCCTTTAGCCCAGGGAAATTTCACGTGCTTTCATTTTCCTTGTGGCAGTCACAGCAGCTATTCTACTATCTCATTATCTCCTTTCCCTTCCTGTTTTCTCTGCTCCTTGTTTCTCAGCTCTTGTGTGACTTTGTATGTATGTAAGCATGTATGACTTTGTCTGAGCAGTTTCCGTTTGTTTCAGTGATTTCCGAGCCTTCAGTTCCAGTTCTATTTCTGCTTTCAGAAACTCCTTTCAAAGCTCAGTTCTAGCAGACTAAGAATCAAAGGCTCTGCCTCCTACATTTGGAGTTGCTCATACTTCTTTGTCTAACCAGATATCCCCTGGTGACACTTAACTTACCCAACCAGCCTTCCCAAGGAGCTGGATGCCTTTCAAAACCTTTCTGTTGACCGTTCCACGGATCTCGAAGCCCATGGCTACTTGAATAACAAGGGATGCAACCTAGTGGAGTTAACAAACACATCACTCATTCTTCTGCTCCTTGCATTTCCAGGTGAATCATTCCTAAACGTGACAAACTGTTGACAGGAGTCCATAGGCAGGACCTCCCAGAGGCTGAACCAACGCATGGTAAAGCCACAATAAGGAATGAGGATTCAAGACAGTACCAGCAATCAGAGGTTGGGGGAATATGGAAGAAAAACCACCCTGGCATTAAGCTTCCCAGCAGCTTGCTATCCTTACTAATCAGAAACGCCCAGAACCCAGTGGTGCTCAGTTAAGTATGACCTCCAAGGCAGGGCTACGCTTTACAAGCGGTCATTCAACGTAGCCTTGATAAATGTTTCTGCCAGAGGACAAGAATATATGTTAAACACGGTCAGGTGTCCTATTATGTTGTAGGACATCATACTTCTAGCTTCTGTACTAGTTGTTTATCACACTTCAATTGTATGATACATGCTGGACCAACCTGCCTGCCATGGATCTTCCCCCTTCCACCATTACTCCCAGATTCTTGACCACTATTTAAGATTATCCTAATACAAAAATGCAAAGCTACTTTTGTATAAATGGAGTTGGTGGAAGCTACTGACTAATGTTCTTCCCAGTCAAAAATTATCTTCTGATGATGGTGAAAATCCCATTAAATTCTACCGTTTTGAAAAAGAATAGTTATACATAATCACCATGTTCCAGTCTTTTTTTCTGGCTGATGAAAAGCCTGTCTTCCATTGCTGGGCATATTAAATATCATATTTAAATAGCTGAAAACAAGTAGCCCTTTAAAGAAGTACCTAACACGCACAGCCACGGAAGACATTAGTTAGTCACTGGCCAAGGGCTTTCTGTTAGCTTTATCTAATACATAGAAAAGACTTTGTATTGCTGTCGCCGTTACACACAAGCCAGATTCCACAGTGGACTGTATTTGGTCTTGCATGCCTATTCTCTACATAGTTTTACTTGCCATTCTTAGAAAAGATAAACAGACACGCATGTGCTTATATATTTTGAAGAGCATATTTCCTCATACTCTACAAGAGATTTCTTTTAATACCCTTTCGTCATTTGCAATTGTGCCCTTGGAAGTTTTAGCAATATTTGTTTCAAATAAGTTTATTTTTGTATGATTGATTGAAATCTCAAGCTGCAATTAAGAAAATTGCAGCAAGAACCATTAAAGGGATAGCGTCATTTTCTCCCCTTTCCACTAAAATGTCAGGTTTCAATGTCACCGCAAGATAACCCAATCGCATGCTTGTACACCATTCACCAGGGCTGGAGTAAGCGTAAAACCGTCTGGAGAACTAATTATAAATGACTAAAAATAATGACACACGGCAGAAGGAAAATGAAAGGCCCCAGTCCTTATTACTTAACTGCCGAGGTGTATATGCACGGTAATGTGGGTTATTGTGAAGCAGTCTGTTTAGTAAATACACAAACATCCATCCCCACTTGTAGATTAGACTCGATCCCTCCCCCATCTCCCTCTGTCTCTCTGCCCTTTCTTTCTCTCCAATTATAAACCAGCACCAGGTTTTCTCATCAGCCATCTCCATGTCTCCAAATGGCTTTTCAGTGTCAGGCCTATCAGGAAATTAACTCATCATGCAGTGACAGCTGCTAATTTTTTCCCCTTACATGTCAGATGGATCGCCTGCTGAAGCTAATAATGAATCACCAATCCCTGATTAGAAGGTGCTTCCGAAACATATAACTGCCATCTGAGCTAACTTTTTTCTTCATATAAAATGATATCACCCTAGAGGAGTAGAAAACGAATTGTATTCTTCAACAAGATGGAACAGGGGGTAGGCTGTTTAAGTGGGCCGTGTGCTATCTTAAATTATGGGCTAATATTGCACAGTAAAATAAGTGAAAACTCACAGCTCTTTTTTATTTTGCTAAATGAATGACCTTTTTTTCTGTTACTTAATCCCCTCAACAGAACCAACTTTGCTTCAAATTTCAGGAGTGGCTTTTGTCTTCATCCCTCTCCCTTTTCTATTCTATTTACAGCTTTTGTGCTCAGGAAGCCTACCAAGCAGAGAAGGTTGGGAAAGAGCACCAGAAGTCACTTACTGAGGCACCTGTCTGCCACAACACAAGCTCCTTGCACCGCTCTGCCAGTAGCTCGAACCCCATCTCTCAAACCCTGTGATTTTCTGGAGGGAACTAACATGCATTTCAGGCTCAGCTTTGGTTCAGAGATGGCCCGAGGCACAACTTCAACGGGCAGAGACTCCTACAGAGATTACACAGGCTGAACCCTCTGTCCACAAAGATCACAAACGTATTTGTTCCAGGACCCCACAGCTAGCATCTCTGGTATTAAAGCCGCATTTATAAATGACAGCAGCGCTTGCAGCACTGCGCACAACTCACATGTGCATACCTTAGCGCATCAGCTATCGGCTCCGGCTCCTCTAACTTCCATAGCGAAGTGCAGCTGGTAGTCAGGCAGAATGGTATGTAGCTGTGGGCACTTCGGGTTTTGTTGTTAATGGTTATTTTTTTGTTATAGGAAATATTTCTCTAAATATCGCTTCCAGCTATCTCTTATCTTCCATTTCTCCCAAAAGATGGAGCCTGAATTCAGGGGCCAGGAGACACTGCCTCAGGAGGTGTATATCTGATTCCTTAGAAACAGAGGGTGAAAATGCTTGCCAGAAACAGCTCTTTTTCATCTTTTTTTTTTTTCTTCTTCTGTTCAGTTTTGGTGGTTTTTTTGTTTGTTTGGTTGTTTTTTTTCCTCCTGCATAGTACTTCAATGCTTCCTGAATACTTACATTTTTACCTGTTTGGCATGGTCCACAGTATGATCCAACTTCAGTAATACTTAATCAGAACGGACAGCAAAAAGGAAATTAAAGCCAATGGCTCTGGCAGTCGGAATATCAGAAGGAAAACAACTGGCACAGGACAGCTGCACTTTCAACAGTTGCTTCCATTACAGTCTAGCACTTGATTTTTCCTGGAGACAAAGTCTCACCAGCACCGTGCATGGCCATCCCAGGGGCTCAGGTCCTCTTCAGGTGCTGCTCTGCCCTGAGTGTCCGCCTCCTCCGCTGCCTCCTTCCCTGCTTCCCAGGGCAGAGGGCAGGGGAGAGGTTGGCAGGTCCATGGAGTGATCCAGCTAATCTCCTCCCAGGTTACGGTAAGGCGCAGTGCCAGGAGCATGTGCATGGAAGGGGGACGCACACCGGAGATGAATTTCCTAAGCCCTGGGATAGATCTGCCGTAACCTCGACTTCTGGTGTATCACAGACAGCATTTTAGCATGGGGTTGAGACAGCGCGTGGAGTCCTTAAGCAGCCTGTCTGCACAGGAATGAATGTCATCCTTGATTTCTAATGTTACATTTGTAGGGCACT
The DNA here is from genome assembly GCA_013399475.1 of Chauna torquata. Lineage (NCBI taxonomy): Eukaryota > Metazoa > Chordata > Aves > Anseriformes > Anhimidae > Chauna > Chauna torquata. Next base: position 135,728 of record VXAL01005371.1, on the reverse strand, counting down.
AATAAGTTAACTTCAAAGTGCACATTAAAAAGAAAAAGGAGGAAGAAAAAAAAAAAAAAAGAAAAGCACTAGAAAGAAATTAGCTCTCCTGATCAGGCTGCACTCAGAGGAGGTATCGTTAACCTGAGCTTCCAGGTAATTACGGCACACGGTAGGTTAGTGAATCCTTTCCAATACTCCCAAGCACAGGAACACCTACCACAGTTTTTTTTTTTATGCAAAGGTCTGCTCTTTTCATTGTGCATACAATGTGATTGCTGGTTTGACACTGCAGGCTACACTGGTTTTATGAAGGATTAAATGCCACCTGAGACATATTTATCCTAAATAAATCACAAATGGTAAACTGCAGCATGTCAGTGTCAACACCCTGTACTGCAGCAGAAAGGTTAGCCATACAGGACTAAGCACAGCAAAGAATTAGCATCCAAGCTGCAAGACCACAGGGCTACAGTTAACAGGAGGAATGATCAAGAAGAAATATTTCCACTGAAAAACATTCCGTTTTTTGAACATCTGTGAGAGTCTTGCAGAGGGCCATCATTTTGTAAAGGTCACCTTTTTCCTGATAACAAACGGGAGTTGATCCTGTCACTGTTTGCTGAAGACAGTATTTAAGAGTAAGTGAACAGCCTGTCACTTTTAAGAAAGATGAGCAAGTCAAACTCGGCTAATTATGAATCTCCATGTCCAACCTGAAATTTACTTTTTTGGGGGTCTGACAAAGACATAACCTTAATTCTTGGAAAATAATAAAATTAAAAAAAAAAAAAGATGAAAAGACACCAGGATCTTATAGCCCCAGAATGAAGCACCTTTTCTAAGCAGCTCTTTCAGAAAACACATTTTTAAACAGTTCCTTCAAGAAGAAACTATTGTTTTGCCTCACCCCAACTTTCTTACAGTTGATACTTTTAAGATATTAAACATGATAGGAAACCCAGTTATCTCTAGAGTCAGCATGGCTTATACCCTAAACACTTACACAATTATATTAAGCATGCATGAGGCACACTTCAGAAATTAGATTCTTTTATCTTTATCTAGCTAGCTAGCTTGAGATAGAAAAAGAGAAAATGCACAGACATAACAGATAGCATTTGTTTGCTCCTGCTGAATGCCAGTTCTGTTTATTGCTTAATATTAAAAATCATGATGCTTCATTTTAATGCTAACATTTTATTTGAAAGACAAAAAAAAATTGCCAGTTTATATTTTACAGTTTTTTTTTTTAAAGAAACAAAAGCAGTTGTATCGTGAAACAAATCTTTTCAACATGAACTTGCATTGAACAATTGCAGTATATCCACAACTAAATAACTGACATTTTGGACTAAGCAAGAAATACAAGGTCACCTTTTTTTTTTTTCTACTTGTTAATGTCAACGTCAGAATTTTCTTTAAAACCCCCCATAACATTTCAAAAGTAGCTCACAAAATGAACTGCAAAATGGTATTTATTTGAAGCACTATTTATAAGAAAAGCAAAACACTGACAGTGAGAATATCTTTCCAAAAAAATGCACATTTCTGATGTTGGACTCTCATCTAAATTTAAGTGGAAGATACAGGCATCAAGTTCTTTTTTCTGAATATGCATAATCAAGAATTATCTGAAATGTAGCATTTTGAGCTCTTCCTTAGGAAAAGTCCTATGTGATAGCATGTAAGCTACTATTAAAAATTTTATTCTAGATGGAGAAAATACTTAATTTGATGACATACTTTTCACCAGGAATATTTTAAAGTAAGATTCTAGAAATCAAAATGTCACCTATTCTTCTTTAAAATAAAGAAGGGCACTGATTACAGTACGTAAGCTTACATGATCACCTTGTTACTGTAATGATGCACTTTTTGTAATTTTTGCTTATCTGTTTATAAAACATACATGTAAGTGAAAGTATTTTACTCTTGTGATTATGTTAGGCAAAAAAGACAGAAGGCAGGGATTTACCCTGAGATAAAACAACATTTGAAAAAAAAAAAAAAAACACAACAATACCTACTGGGGGGGGAGGGGGAAGCAGGTATTTTTCTCCTCTTTTGTGTCCTAATATGCTTGCTTTAAAATAATCCCATATAATAATTCGTGGAGCTATTGTAACAAGATTGTACTATCCTTTCAGCAAACTCCTCCTAGCAGCTGGCCTTCACCTCTCGCAGGGTGCATATTTGTTATCTGCCTATGAGGATGTTGTATTGAGAAGGTTTTACAGAAGAAGTTCCAGGAATACAGTGCCTCCATGCATCTGGTCATTTCCAGCTTTGTCCTGCGTCAGACCTAGGAGATAAAGCTCTTCATGCTTCTTGTACTTCGTTATCATCTCTCTGGCCCTGAATTACTTGTGAGCCACCCTCTGTATAAATGACCATGCTTGTTAACTGTTCTCCTGCTCTATCAGGGGATGCAGCTTTTGCTTTTACAGCAGTACCAGCCTGCAAAATCTCTTGCGACCCAGCTGTCTCTATCACAGCATGCGAGTACACACCAGGCTCATCCTGCATGTCTGGTGGCAATTCTGTGACAATGTAGTGGGTTGCACCTTCTGAGAAGTTGCCATCAGAGCCTTGAACCATGGCTTGAGCTATTTCTTCTGTGACAATAATCTGTGATATTTCCCCATCCGAATCAACTAAATCCATGTGTTCACTTTGCACACTGAGCGCATGGCTACCAGCTTCCTGCATAATTATCTGAGAGCCTTCTCTGGCTACCATATGCACAGTCCCTTCCTCGTTTACAATGACCTGAGTGACACCTTCTTTCATCAGCTGGTCAGCTGCAGCCGTATCACATACAGCAAAATGTAATACTCCTTGGACCACTTTCTTGAACGCAGCCTGAGCTCTCTCCTGAGATGCAATTATAGCTGCTGGGTGCATGACCTGTGTCACTACTTCCATAGGTTCGGTATCTTCCTGAGTCTCTTGAACTTCATGGAACATTTGTATTTCTTGTCCCCCTGCATCACTGGGAACACTGGGCACCTCTGGGTTTGGCATTTGCAAGAAATCTTTGTTACTAGACCTGCTTCTGTCAAGGAGTTCAGATTTGGTTTCCACTTCACCCAGCTCTGTTACAGCACAAAGTAAGGCATCTAATGCTGAAGAGGAGTCTGGAGGATGGACTGTAGCTTCAGCAGCATCTAAAACTTCTTGTCGCATTATCTGCTGCAGTACAGCACTACTGGAGTCAGGAACTGCATCTATAGGGATGGCCTCCTCCACATCAGTTTCTGTTACAGAGCCTTCAACCACTACCACCTGTGTTGCACCATCTGCTAACTGCTCTGTAAGTATCTGCCCTGGAACCACACTACTCACATGTGAGCCGTTCTGATTTGTAGCTATGACTTGCCCGTCTTCTGTAATATGGACTACCCTGGCCATCTGACCAGCCATTGCTAGAGTCTGAAGAGTAGCTGCTGCCGTTTCTTCCGCAGAGACATCAATTGCAAAGTCACCATCGTATCCTTGAATAATAATAACTTGCTGAACTTGTTCAGGCGACTGTGGCTGTCTTCTACTGCCCCGAAAGACCTTCTCTTTGACTGGAGAAACCTCTCCCAGTGCTGCTGCAGTAAAAGGACTCGCAGTTTCCACAAAGGTTGCTCCTTGCCCCTTGAGTCGGCACTCATAGGACTTGGATACGATGCCTACAAGACAAAATATGCTGTTAACATGGTATCATGGCAAATATCAGTTCATTACTTTAAGAAATTGTAGCTTAAATGGAAAAAAAAATCCTTGACAATTTTTAGATTTCACTGGCAGAAAACACAGATAAAATGAGCAAGCAAATAAAACCAATTTGCATGTTTTCCAAATAACATATTTACAGGTTGAAATAATTGCTGAGTTTAACAATGCTGCAGCCTATTAACAATTTAAATGTGCTTTTTAAAATATGCTGTATAAAAAAGCCCAGATAAATACAGTATATAGTTAAAAGCCATAAACACATCTTTTATAGAAGATCCTATTGGTGATATTTCGGTACTTTGGTAATGAATTTTAGGATCATACATTACGTTAAACATATCTGGTGTGAAAAGCTGTGGCTGATCTTCTTAATATCCTGCTTTTGTTGGCGAGGTAATTGCCATGCTGTCAGTTTGATGCCATTGTCTTCCCCTTCATTCCCCACCTAGCATCTTCTCTGACACACCTTACAGACTCAGTTCACTAGCCTAGTTACCTGGAGAAAACACTTGGCAATTTTCTCACCCTAAACAGGATATTCTATACAACTATCACCCAGAGAAACCTCAATTACACTTCTTAATTACTTCTACATGAAATCAATTAATAGATAAAAATACCTTTACCTCCACATTGCAATTGCTTATTTTGCCACTCAGTCTGTTTTTGGGTCAGGCAAGGTTTCCTCCTCAGCCTTCAACACTAGCAATAAAGCTTCAGCAAAGCAAACGATGCCCACAGCTGCACAAAGCCAAGCCCACCATCCTCAATGCATGGCCTCAGGGTTACCCTGCAGCCCTCCTTGCCTTCCGAGTCTTTAGCCAGACATAACTGACTGCACCCAGTGACCAGCCCTGTGGCTGTCTGTGGCAGAACAGCTTCAGCACGCGATGTCTCCCTGTCGCGGTGCCATCCTGAAGCCCCACTTACAGCTCATCCTGGAGGTCATCTCCAAGCATGTGGAGGATGAGAAGGTGATCAGAAATAGCCAGCATGGATTCACCAAGGGGGTCATGTTTGACCAATCTGCTATCCTTCCATGATGAGATGACTAACTGGGTAAATGAGGGGAGAGCGGTGGATGTGGTCTACCTTGACTTCAGTAAGGTTTTTGACACCGTCTCCCATAACATCCTCATAAACAAGCTCAGGGAGTGCGGCCTAGATGAGTGGCTGGTGAGGTGGATTGGCAACTGGCTGGACAACAGAGCTCAGAGAGATGTGCTTAGTGGTGCGGAATCGAGTTGGAGGCCTGCAGCTGGCGGTGTCCCCCAGGGGTCAGTACTGGGTCCAGTGCTGTTTAACCTATTCATCAACGACCTGGACAATGGAACGGAGCGTACCCTCAGCAAGTTTGCTGATGACACAAACCTCGGAGGAGTGGCTGATACCCCAGAGGGCTGTGCCGCCATTCAGAGGGACCTCGACAGGCTGGAGGGTTGGGCCCAGAGGAACCTCATGAAGTTCAACAAGGGCAAGTGCAGGGTCCTGCACCTAGGGAGGAATAACCCCAAGCACCAGTACAGGCTGGGGGGCGACCTGCTGGAGTGCAGCTCTGCAGAGAGGGACCTGGGGGTCCTGGTGGGCAGCAGGCTGACCATGAGTCAGCAATGTGCCCTTGTGGCCAAGAAGGCCAACGGGATCCTGGGGTGCATTCGGAAGAGTGTTGCCAGCAGGTCAAGGGAGGTGATCCTCCCCCTCTGTTCAGCCCTGGTGAGGCCACGCCTGGAGTATTGTGTCCATTCTGGGCTCCCCAGTACAAGAGGGACATCGAACTGCTGGAGCGAGTTCAGAGGAGGGCTACTAAGATGATTAGAGGACAGGAGCACCTGTCGTACGAGGACAGGCTGAAAGAGCTGGGCCTGTTTAGCCTGGAAAAGAGAAGACTGAGGGGAGACCTCATTAATGTATATAAGCATCTGAGGGGAGGGTGTCGAGAGGATGGAGCCGGTCTCTTCTCAGTTGTGCCCAGCGACAGGACGAGAGGCAATGGGCACAAACTGAAACACAGGAGGTTCCGGCTCAACATGAGGGGGCACTTCTTTACTGTGAGGGTGACAGAGCACTGGAACAGGTTGCCCAGAGAGGTTGTGGAGTCTCCTTCTCTGGAGATATTCAAAGCCCGCCTGGATGCCATCCTGCGCGACGTGCTCTAGGTGATCCTGCTCGGCAGGGGGGTTGGACTGGATGATCTTCAGAGGTCCCTTCCAACCCTGCCCATTCTGTGATTCTGTGATCCTGCAGGCGCTGTGAAGCGAGCTTTGGGCCACAATCACTGCACACAGAGAAAAGAGCGGGTCCCAGACGCTGAGAGCAAGGTGAGGGTTTAATGCCAGGTGGGCCTTGGGAAGGCTGATGAAGCCCATGATGCTGAGGTTGTCCACACCCATGCTTTAGCTGCCAGGCCTTGATCCCACAGAGAACTAAACTGGGCTCTAAAACCCAGAAGCTCATTTGCCTGAAGGTAAGTTCACACTTACGGGATGTGCTACACCGAGACTGAGTACTTGGCATCCTGCAGCCTCTAGCAACTTGATATGCTAAGGTGAGTATCAAGCTAATATTCCAAGATAACACCAGCACCTAAAAGACTGGGATCTTGCTGGCATCTATCTGTCCATCTGTCTGTCTATCCATCCGTCCTTTTTCTATTACAAGGCCTCTGGTGGAGAACTGTACTATGAAGCACAAGAAGTAATTTTGTTAAGCTGAAAGTCTGCAAATCACTTTCACAAGTCTCGGCTGACGTTATACAACTTTCTCCATCTTAGTTTGCAAGGCAGGTTATCTTTGGAAAAGAAAATTAACGATTTAAACCATTAGAGTGTTTCCAAGTGATGCTGCGTGATATATCTGATACATACAATTGAAGTACATTTTGTCAGGCGTAAGCTGTAAGGAGGCTTACTGTGGTACGACTGGTTCTTATCCCCACTTTTCCTGTGCTCTCTGTAGGCACTGACATTCACAAGACCCCCCAAAGAGCAGAAAAATAGGAAGGGGAAATCAACATAAAATGACAATTATCTTAGCTCCTCTACATTTTATAATAGAGTAGAAGTAATTAATTCTCTCAGGAATCTTGCTTTGTTGACATGATAAAAGAGGAGCCTGGCAGTGATGTGGCACAAAATCAAAATAACTCTACAAATCATGCATTTTCCACAGGATTTCAAAATCAAAATAACTCTGCGATCATATTTTTTACATGCACGCAGCAAAATCATGACATCGTTCCCCTAAGATAATGATAATTTAAGTACAGGACACAGCATCACTGCATTGAGGAGAAGCTCTGGTCTGGGGAAGGGAAAGAAAAAGGAAATCCATCCTGTTTTCATCTCCTAAAATAACTGCTGTACCTGTGAATCTGTGTAACTCGGGCCTTTACTGTGCAATTGAACAGGAAGTCTCCTGGGTGAAGAGCTATCCAGTGAATCCCTTGCAGCACTGATAATTATGCCGTTCTGACTGCTTACTTAATCTATTTGAATCCAGAGGTGAGTTAAGCCACTTCCTGACCATTAAAGTAAACTACATGGGTAAATACTGCTGTCACTAAGGGGTGTGATGAAGCTTAACTACACCAACATCTTAACCTCAGCTCGGCGCAACCCCAGCTATTCCATCACAGTTCATAAATGCGATTGCAGGTCCATCTTTTGATTCAGCAATTTAATAACTTCGAGTGCTGTCAGTACTGCTTTGAAAAATGGCTCCTATAAAATGTAACAGCCTCAATCAGATTGTAAAAGATTCACCCACTGAAGATTCTTCCATTTCAACTATAATGAATTAATGTTGAGCTATGTAGAAGTTCAAGTGTCATTTAAACTAATGTGAATCTACTGTAACTTTAAATTTTAACTGGACTATGACCAAGAATTTACTGGGAACATCAGCTTCAATTTTAGTGATTTTTCATGGTAAATATGAATTGCAGATTTGACTGGTTTTCTTTTGTTTTACCAGTGAAAAGCCAAGTAGGGAAGATATTTAGAAAACAACATATTTTGAGGCTTAGCTGCTATTTCGACTTTGGAACAGCGCATGTCTATAATGGAGCACTGCTATGCAACACAGCATTTGTAGGAATTTTTATGTATTTAAGGAACATGTCACATTATTGGACTGTATGTAGCAACAAATCATGTTGTCCTACTAAATTCAGCCTGCCTCTCACCCCCTCTTAAAAGCCGGGAAAGAGAAGGGGTAAGTGTTGGCTGACATGGCAAACATAAGCTGCAATACCGGCCCACATTAATATTAGGAATACTGGACTTGTTGCTGATTGCATGTCACTGCAAATTAAGAAGATACACAAATAGGCATTAAAATGACAAAATATAATGATATGAGAGCTCATATTCAGACAATTTGTAAAGAGGTGTTTCATATCTAGGGGTGCAATGATCACAGAATTGGTTTCTTTCCAAGAAGTCTGTCATTTCAGCAGGGCCATTATTTATCAGTTGGAGTCCTGAGCGACTGTTAGTTTTTTATTTGAAAATGTCAGGATTTTTTAGGCATTGAATCCATATTCGCAGGTTATTTTAATTCTCAGAGACCACAAACTCCCAAAATAGGGCTAAAAGAAATGCTTTGATGTTTAATGTGCTTCTGGGAAACTACAAATAGGGTTTAGTACTTTTTCCCCTCTCTTTTCCTCAATACCTGACTTCCTTTTGTGTGTCTGTTTTATTCTTTTGTTACTGTCATCATTTGTTCCCCACAGAATAAATACCTTATTCTTTTGTTAAGCTTACATTTAATTAAAATGTACAGGATTTGTGCAGTAAACTCGAATGAAACAAATAAAACAAGGGCCCCCTCTCTTGAAGGCATACGTTGTGAATGAAAAATGTCATTACAGACTAAAAAATTTTGCAGTAAACAGGGCCTACAGAGAGAAGTTTCCCCCGTAATGACATCCATAAAATACACAAATGGCACTTTTAGTACCATCCTGAATATGGCATTTTCTGTGCTCTACACACAATCTAAATGGTTTGATCATAGAGCATAATACTCCATTGGGTTTATAGAACAATCAATGTTCCATAAAATGATGTATTTATCCAATAGTAGGCTCAGCAGTTACTGGTGTATGACATTGTAGGACACTGGCTTTGTACTGTTCAGCAGCACACATGCTGGCTGTAAAACTTATCTAACACTACTTCAACAACTTCATCTCATCTGTGTCAAGTAATTTGTTGAAGCCTCAGCTTGGTTTAAAAAAACTTGTAATAAAAATTCATAGGATTTTCAGGAGAATGAAAGCTGATGACAATAGAGAGGTCACATTGTGGCGCCACGCGAGGGGTCGGGGGTCAGCTGCAGTTCTAAAACAGAAAGTAGATTTCATGCATCGTGTAGCAGATAAAGATGGCATTAAGGAGACTTGTCTCAGAAAGTAATGCGTAATGCATTAGGAAATTCTCTGCTAATATTATATGTAAAGCACCACTTTGCTCTCAACCAGCCGCCTCTTTAGAATTTTAAACCTTGCCCAAAAGTTCTAGCAGTGGCTGTGCATGGTGAGGCTGGGCTAAGGATATCCTTCACGAGGAGCACTTTTAGGACAAAGCAGTAAGTCATAAATGAAATAATCTATTAAAATGACGGAAATGATCTGCATTTACACAGCACACTTAAAACACCTATTTTTCCTTTCCTGCAAAAGTTCCAGGTGACCTGATTTATGGCACCCGATTTGGCAACATTTAATTTTTTATACTTCAGTGATTAGGCACATTATTTATTGACACATACAAATATTTGGTATCTATTAAAATGCAATGAATATTAAATAATGCAAATGCAAAGAAACATCTTTTTGTTCAATTAAATGCAACCTTCCTGCAACTACAAGATATAGAAAATTCAACTTACATTGGCCATCACTTGAATGAGCAACTGATATTTTTAATTTAAAAGTTATTGTCTACATGACAATACAATATTTTGACTGGTATGGTAAACCTACCATTCAAGTTCATAAAGGAATAATTTAGGCCCTGATCAAGCTCCAAATTTCTGCACTTTTTTCTTTTGTTCTTTCTTTTCCTTTCTTTCTTTTTGTAGTGATCTCTACTTTCATTAATTAAGTGCAGTCTAAGATTTGTAGCATGACTTTGGTATTTTCTTGATTTTTACGGGTGCCGTAATAATAAGCCACATTTTTCACATCTCTGTTCCTTAACCATAGTAAAAGCTATTCTTTTTCTTTTCTAAGCTGGTGTTTTTTTTTTTTTTTTTTTATGTACAAGTAATACAGGGGCCAGCATTTTCAAAAACAGCTACTTAAGCTACTAAATAAAAGAGGTTGTGAAGGCTCATTCATATCTTCTACTGAAGGAAAGAAAATAGGATGGGTCAAACCAAGAAGTGAAATAAATCAGCAAGCCAAAAGGGCTCTGTCAGAACTATTATGTCCACAACGGCAGCATATATTTGTAAAGCAGTACAAGTAAGTGTACCTATAGGGAACTTAACCAGCTCCGTAAGAGACACAAAAAAATTCCACCATTGACAGAAGGTATGTAAATGGTGATAAGAGAGAGATACCATTGCAGTAAGGGTTTTATCTTTTCAGTATATTATTACTGTAAAAAGGAAATTAAACAACACAACCAATTCCCAAATACTGTGAATAGTTCATTTTGTACTTAAAAATCCAGAAATGTCACGTTTGATGCTAAAACTCAAAACATCCTTGGCTTCTAGCTTTGTCCTTTGTTCTTCATCATGTTTAGGAACTTCAAGGTCTTCTAAGAATTGCTTGTATAAAGGATGAAGTTCTAACCTTTCAGGTATCTTAAACAAAGCAGCAGATGTCCTTTTAGCTTCCTTAAAATGTAAAAGGAAATAATTTTGTATTTTTTTTCTTTTGATAACCAGACTGAAATTTCCTGTTTGTTATTTTTACATCCCATACCTTACAGAACCATGTCAACAGCAACAATAAAGAATCAAAACAAGAAACAGCCACCAAAATCAATAGCTGGGCCATTCAGTTAGGGTGTTTAGGCAGTTGGTTTGGTTTGGTTTGGTGTGGTTTAGTTTAGTTTAGTTTCCCTCCAGTGTCCAATTAACCTTTGGGAAAAGGCCTTCTCTGTGAAAAACTTCGGTTTCTCTTTTCTTGCACTGAAGGTCAGAAATGACCACTGTAGAGCCCAGTGTTACAGAAGCCACGCAAATAAAAAACGTATGTACCAAATCTGCCACTGATCATGGTAAACAAGTAAGGTGTTAATGCACAGACTTTACAACTGCCTAATGTGCGCAGTGCCAGATTGTCTTGCAGACTACTTTTCCTCTTTACCCACTTGCCATCATGCAGGCTTTATGTTCTCAAGTCCTACTTGTGAGCAAAAGCCTCACTGAGGCATATACACCCATTACCTATATGGCCATTAGCATCAGGAATATATTTGGAGTACTTTAGCTAGCTTTTCCAATGCAATTTAGCAGCTGGAGATGAGGATAGCCAGCCCGGACATTTCTTTGCAGACCAGCTTCAAAGGCTACTCTGGCCCTCAGTTTGGGAACAACTGATGTTGATGCTACATGGATGTACTTTTTCTGCTTTATCTCCTGCCGTGCAACTGGAAAGTGCATTTTTAGCACATGTAAACCAGAATCCGGATTTCAAGAGATACCAGTTGTGCTTGGTCAGACTGCAGAATTCTCTTTCCTGGGCAGATAGAGCATATAAGATAATATGAAAAACAACAGGAATGCTAATAGGAGAAAATCAGAAAAAAAAAAAAAAATAAAAATCCACAAGCTCTGATCATAAGACAAATGATCTGGATTTCTAAAATAGGTCCAGTCTCAGACAGTCACTATTTCATTAAAAAAAGAAAGCCCAAACTACTTTTTGTCATTATTATCTCAGCAAGAGTTTCTGTTTTTCAAGAATATATACATTTAGATCCTGGTCTCATAAACATTTATTTATCAAGAGTACTGCTTACTGCCATAGTTAGCCTCAATAGTCTCAAAGGGACTAAACATGGTAGCTTGCATTATGCATTGTGTTTGCATAATCAGGCCCTTGGGATTAACAATTCTGAAACTGGCTAGCCTTTCCCAACGTTTGATGTACATATATGCACTAAAGAGAACAGACACTTGTAAGGGACACCTAAAATAAAAAAAATCATGTTATGATATGATCAAGCAGAAATTGTATTCTTCTGCATACCAATCAAATATGAGTATTGTGATTTCATTTATTTATTTATTCTGATTTACGCACCCATTCAGTAAAAAGGATCACCTGTTCTTTGCTCAAGGGCATGTCTCAACCCATTTGAAAAGCATGGCAGCTTTTAGGCAGAATGTTTGGGAATAACTAGAACTAGTAAGTTTCCTTGGTTATTTTTGTTAGTTAACATAGCAGAAACTACCATTTGGTATGTGATAGTCATATCTGCATTTCATTTATAAATTCTGCTACGTTACAGTGTATATTCATATCTTTCCAGAGTAAATTACAGGAAATAACCATTTGTCTTCATTGTAGACACTTTTGTATGTATAGTAGAAAACAAACCTCTATTCAATAACTGCACAGAGGCACCATTAAAATCAAATTTACAGTAAACAGAACCTGCAGCTGGGGTAAAACACTAACTGTTAGTATTTTAATTATCAGCAAAGCTTTCGGAGGTCTAACATCTGCTCATAGCCAAATGACAGCAGCTGCTCGCGTACACTTAAAACAATGTGAATTTCTTCTATAAATATTAAAATGAATTGTATGTTGTGTGTTCACTGTAGCTATATTCCTATTAAGCTGTTTAAGTATATAGGGCATTTGAACTTCTTTCTCGTGGCAAATTCGTAAAGGGCTGACCTCTTCAAAAGAATGAGAGGCAAAGACAGCAAAAATTCTTGAGTCTGTAAATTGAAAATGTTTAGAGACAGTACTAGAGGTCACCCTCTGCCAAGATGTTGCTAGTAAATGCTAACAAAACATCAGCAATAAGTTCTGATCATTGTGCACTACAGTAACTTCAAGGACAAGACTTCTCAGCATGCAAGGTGTCAGGAGTCTATGGGATGGGTTACAACAAAAGCTAACACTCATTGAATAAGTAGAAGCAATTAATGCAGAAAAATTACCAGAAAAAAAAAATGTTCTATTTCAATATTCAAAGCATCGGAGGAGATGAGCGTACTGTCTTTTATGGACTTCATCAAAATCACACTGGAATGAGCACTGATTCATATGATTAGAAGTAATAATCTGTCAGAGAGAAGGAGCTATGCTGGGCCAATATGAGATCAGCTAATTTTGCGAACAAGGGTAAGCTTCATAACCTAACTTTGCAGCTTTTTATCTGGATACTGACATACAGTTGATATTTTCCTTTTCATCTCTCATCTGCTGGGAATATAGGAAAGACAACTGGAGGAGTGACACACGTCTGTTCAAATGGTAGTGGTTGGTACAGTGAGACTGAGCAAGTGTTACAGCCAGTCTCAAGAAAACAAGGGAAGGGGGTCTGGGGTTTTAACTTACACGTACGTTCAATGGAGAAAGACCTATTTCCTTGCTTTTATAGCACCAAATGTAATACCAATGGCTAATAATATTTATAAATTTTCACAACAGAGCTAAAGCTGGAGAGGAGCACTATGATCATTAGTCTGAAAGCCACAGGTGATGCCACCCTACATTTTGAAAGAAAAAGATTAAACGCTTCAGCTTTACACACGTAACCACAACATAGGATCAACCACAGCTGTCCCCAGACTGCTACATGGCATAAGACAAAGGTGAATTAATTATGCAGGCAGTTGCTGAGCTTTTGCCATCAGATTTCCCACCCCAGAGTCAGTGTCAGTGCAATGCGTCCCACTACTTCTGAGAAGGAGGGAACAGGGCTGGTTAGAGGTGGTCCAGTTACCTTCCAGGGTGGCCTTTACCTGTGCTGGCCCCATCACACCACCTGAGGCACAGAGAGTATCGAGGCTTATAATGCCAAAAATGACAATTGTCAGAAAAGATGTTGATTTTTCAGTTCAGAATGTCACAGGCTTAGCAGTAACTTCAGGATTATTTAAGAAAAGTGAAGCAGGGTGTACGCTGGTTCTGGAAGGTGGGATGGGCAGTGGAGGCTGGAGAGACAGTTAACTCTTTTATACCACGTTTGAGGGTTGAGTTTGTGACAAAGTCTTCTTTTCATGATTCACCTCTGGTGAAGGATGGAAGCAGCATGTTTCCAGAATATCTTCAAAGGAAGAGCTGTTCATATAATTGACCCTTCCACTGACAGAAATATATTTTCAGTGCTACTGATACAGTAGTACCTAAATGAGCTGTCTTCCACTTCCAGTGTTAGAAGGCACTAGGCTGTACGTAGATAAAACAAGACAGAAGACACCAAAGGTGGTGCCTTCTGAGCCACCGCTGAATGCTACTGACACAGGAATTGCTGTGTCGGTGTGCCACGGCTGCACACGAAGCGCAAAGTAAACCATTGCACTGCGGCTCTGTACGAGTGCTCAGAAGTTCCTTACTCAAGTCGCTTCTACCCAGCTGCAAAGTAGTGTTTTCGAGATCTGAATAATTTTCCTGCTACACTGTCAATAAAACTACCCAAACAGTTGGTTAGCCAGAGTTAGAAATCAACAGCTTTTAGATGGAATACACAGATAATAATAAATTGGGAGGTAGTGTTAACAACATTACAAAGAAAAACAGGATGTAACATAAGTAAATACAAAAATAATGATGCAAGATTCAACTTGTGCTGCTGCATACTAGTACTTGCAGAGAAAGTAAATACGCGAAAATGACATTCAGTAAGAGATAAGTCCCTTGAGGATTATGAAGAATGACAGTGGTCATCAAATTAGATGTGAGTTTATTAAAAGGTAAAGCAGGAAAAGAAAACAGGCCAAAGAATTTTTTAATTGCAGGTTCAAAGGCATGTCTCCTGCACATTGTTCTGGTACAGATACAACTGAATTATGGCTCAGCGTTGCTAGGGACATTGACTAAGGAATATTCAAAACAATGAAACGAAGATTGTTAGAAGGCTAGCTTGCATGGAAATAATGAAGCTTTAAGTGCACATATTCTGGCAACTACAACCTCTTAATTTTTTGATGCAAATGCTGAATAGGGAGGAAAATTTTTGTCCTTTTTGGATCAGCATAATCTGATTTTGATGAAATGCTAAAACATTCAAGCCATACTGTGGGAAGAAGTTTGGAGATGGTGAGCAATGGAAAGCCAATTCAGCTACCTAGACCTTCCAGGTGCCAGAGTGACAAAGCTCCCAGACGGAATAAATCAACTGCGCAAGAGCTGGAACAGGATTTAACCTGAGTCATCACCATTTGCACTGCAAACCTATACCATTCCGCAACAGTTCAGTGAAACATGGCATGTGATTCTCCAGTAACTACTTAGTTAACTTTTGTAAACAACTCTGTTCTGAACTGAAGTTCACCCAAGACTGTGGCGCCTTGAGTCTTAAAAAGCCAAAGAATTTGTAATGACTGTCAATCATATAGAGCATGAATCCTACTTGAATATGGACTGGTAAACAAACCCTCCCATTCTGTCACGTCACTTCAGTAGCTTTTCTTGTTTTTTAGCTCCTGATGCCCAATTTAGACCAGGAGAAGAGGCAATATTTAAAAACTTATTAGTGCTCACATTTTTCTAATATATTTTAAATGCCATTTAGCTCTTACTTTTGATAGCACTTGCTCAAAGATTTATTACATATATCTGTCTACAATTTATGTCAAAAAATGTTTAAAAACATGTTAATTAAATTATGTGAACATAATGGTTCCTAGTATACTTGTCTGTAGCATGTCGCAAAGTGCAGTGAATGCACTTCTTATTCTGCTGTTACACAGACTGCTATAGCATTGTTAGTGGTAATACAAGTGGACCCCAAGCACTATTACTATTCCTGGAACAGTTCACATTTTTCAGTGCAGTAGACAAAATTTCAGAGGACGGTATGATCATTTCCGTGAAAGTGGTAAAGCTTGTGATGTGACAAGACAGA
>VXAL01005371.1:92156-119968 GCA_013399475.1 Chauna torquata | reverse complement strand
ACCAGAAGCCTAAACCCAGATACCTGGAAGATGCGATTTTCAAAAATACTGAGAAACTAACAGCTCCTGCTGACATTTATGTTAAAGGGTTCTTATTTCAGCTACCTTTTTTAATATATATTACTTCTTACTCTTTTTTCAGCTTCCATAGTTTAGTGAACAGCTTCCTAACTTCTGGCACATAACAGACAAAACGCACAGGAGGATGCATTGTGGTCTGTCATTTCAAAGATGTGCAGATTAAAGAGCTTCTGAGCAGCCCATGGCATCACAGGTTGAAACAGCTGCTGCGAGTCCCAGGTAGGGCTTACTTGGAGATTTTGGGGCTATATCTTCTGGTATACATTTCAATGCTCCAAAACCTTTTGAGGTTCACCACTTCTTTCAGTGTCTCCAAGTATCCTTAAAATGATATTCCGGTGCTTCTACTGAAATAAAAACACTCTAAAGCTATGTAGATGATACTATTTTCTTTGTAATAAGAAAATACACATATTAAGATGTAGACAAACCAAACCAATACCAGTGTCTAAAAGGACAAAAAGAAGCCCAAAATTAATGTATTTTTTCTTCTACACGTTAATTTCTAGAGTCTTTTTCACAACAGAGTGAATTTTATGCATGCTTTTTGGATCTGTGTGCCTAAGGCTAATTTCCTCAATGCAGAGTTAGGAAGCAAAATAAAATTGGCCTGCTTTCCACTAGTGCTAAGTACAAGCACATGCAAATGCAAACCAAACAGAATGCATTTAAAATCTAATGGCATTTATCTAACCATGTGCCTCTATAACTGTATCGTCTGAATTGCTTACAATAGTAGTATATTTATCACTAAATAACACCATAAAATAAAAAAGTGTTATTCTAACTTTTCAGGCAGAGAAGTGAAATGCAGCAAAAAGTGTGTTGCCAGGGTCACACAGGAATTCCCAGGTGTATTGAGGCCCAGCTTTACGTCTTAATCATAGCATTATAATTTCTTAGAAGAGCCTATTGTCAACTCCTGGAGTTGAGGTACTCCATTTACCCACAGTGAAGCACTAGTCACATCATCGCAATTTTCCTGATAATGCCCTGTCAATGAATCAACCCCATGTTCATGAGCAGAGAGCAGTTCGGTGTCCATGTATCCTATAATGAGGAATGCCGTGCTGCAATCTCTGCTGAGATTGTCATAGGTGTCCACCGATACCATCTGCAATTACAGGATTTTATGAGATGGAAACTGGTTCATTATGAAAAAGACTCAGTCTACCAGCTCATTTCACAGATGTCAGATGGTGGACTTCCTGATCATCACGATTCTTGCAAGTGCATAAAAAGGGGCCCGTAGTTAGGCTTTTGGGAATTAAGCACATAGCTAATGGTAAGCATAGGCGTAAATGCTTTTCTGAGTTGGACCCTTGGTTAGCCCCAGTCTATGACATATTCAAAACAGGGACTTAGACTCTTTAATTTCTGCTTTAAAAGGGCCAAATCAGAACTGCTTGTCCTCAGAGGAAGACAGGCACAAAGTCAGCTAAAAATCACTTTTGCCCAGAGCCAAATATATCTCTCTCAGACTGAAATAACCTGAATCTACCTATGCAAAATGATTGTGTGAACATGTTCAAATGTATCAGCTGAATTCCATTCGGATGATCACCTATTCAAATAAATGAAGACATTCCTTTTAAAAGGCTAAGGTAAATTACACAGGTTATCATATATTTCTGTAGTTTTAAAAATAAGTTTTATCAAAAAACTTTATTGCTGCATTTAAGAAGAACGTATAGTGTGGAAAATGTTGCTCATAAACCTTTCTTCTCACAGAGTAGTGTCTCTCATACAGACATGTTTTTGCACTCTCAGACAAAGATATGCCCACCTGCAAATCTGGTAACTACCAGCTTAAACAGACATCTTAATTTCAGACAATTCAGTCCATTTAAGAACACAGAAATTAAAACCATCCTCTAAACGCTGAAAGAAGTACACATTTCTTCTGTGGCCATCCAGAAATGAAGCCGCATTTGCTATAAAACAGCCCCCTACACCCCTTCCAAAATGACCTTGTTTCTGTTGGAGGTGAACCTTGCTGCATTTATTTATTCCTTTTTTAACATGAGACCACAGAAAAATCCAAGCTAGCAGTGTTTAGTACAAGGACTTAAAACACTAAATGCTGGCCGGAGCGCTGCTGCGAGTTCTGGGTGACCTTTGGTGCTCTGGGAAGGTGCCAATGCCTCTATCATCCTCAATATTGCGAAACCCACTTATCTGAGAGACTTCCTCTCTCCTCATGCAACTACCTCAAGTTGCAGTGACAGACATGCTCGAACCATGGTGTCTGGCCTTTCGTATGTTCCTTTCATGGGACTGTTTCCATAACAAAGATACGCTCCCTCTTGGTCAATTTATCACAACCTCCCTGAGCACCTTCCCTCCCGCTCCAGCACTTGGTATCCCCTCTGCCTCATCCTAAAAAGAACAGAACAAAAGCCCACCAACCACACAAAAATTATATTGCAGATTTGTAGATTAATGGGCTGATTCTGGCATCTCAATTCAAATGGATTTACAACCACTGTGTTTAGCCCTGTGTGATTTCAAATAGAATTACTCCTGATGAATTTGAATGCAAATTCACAAAGCATTAAAACAAACCGTATTTAAACTCGTTGGTTCATCAGATGCAAATATTGTGCATTAAGCAGGGAATACCCATTCATGAAAATAATGAAAACTGACACCAATATAATAAAATCATTACAGGTTTATGGATTCTGGGACTTAAACAAGCCATACCCTTGCTTCTCCTAACTGATTAAATGCTTCTTTGTAGTTCATGTTTGATCTGCAATTCAAAAACAAATTACTTTAGTCTTTGAGCCCAGAACCTTGGAAAATTGCTAGGAGGTTCTACCTCAGATTTGTTCGGGGAGAAGGGCCAGATAAGGGAAGGAAATCGTGGGGGCAGGGAAGCTAGCAGTGCAATTGAGAGCAGACAGCACAAGAGAGAAAGCAGTTAGATAAATCGAGGCTTACAGACTCTGCCGGCAAGCATTCATAAAGCCACCGCGTGAATAGCATTGTGCAGAACAAAAGGCGATGATGATAAAATTGGGCACTTTTGTTTTATAAAGCTGGCACAGATGGGTCTGTCACACCATGTGCTTCATTTTTATGAAACCTCAACCACCTTCACTTTGCATCATGTTTGTAGACAAGGGGTTTAAGTGCAGTAGGGCAACGGATTGCCAATTATTTCTGGGATTGTCCCACAGCAAGCCTGCAAAAATGAGTACGACCCTGTTCTAGCTGATGAAGTAGATCTCTGGAGCTGCATCTGAACAGTATAGTCTGGCTCTTCCATTAATCTCCATCGTCCAATTATCATGAGCAAGTTTCCACTTCCAGTTAGATGACAACAGCCTAGCTTAAAACTTTCCAGTAAAATCTTCGCATCTAGACACTAAATTCTTCTCATAATGATCAGATTTAAAACAGCAAAACATTCCTCACTGAAGCATGTAATGCTGATAATGCACTATTTTGCTGCGCAATCTATGCAGTATAGAAAGTTCTTTGCTGCATCATGATCTGCTTCAATTTGTGTATAAATAGCACTTGTAATAAAAGGAAATGTAACACCAAGTTTTACTTAAATAACAGCTGTAAAGAGGTTTGCAGATATTGTAGCTAACAGACAACAAAAAAAGATAGGCAATTGCAGTAGCTTTTACTCAAAATCATTATTTTTCTTTTTCTTTTTCTTTTCCTTTTTGTTAATCCATTCACACCAATGTTAAGTATTTTCAACCAGAATATTTAGAGATCTATATGCTGGGATGGTCTGAGGGCAACTCAATTTGTAGAGTTCAGGTACCATCTACATGTGCAGGAAACACCAGAAAGCCCAGTCTTGAAGGTAACCTTCGCCATAAATTGAATCAATTGTCCCAGGAAAGCTCCTGTTTCTGAGGGCAGAGATGCATGAGTGAAAAGATCTAACTATCTGTGAAGTCCTTAGGATCGACATTTTCAAATAGGAATGCCTCAAATTAGATACCCAAATCTGTACTTCAAAGCCCATTTGGCATTTCTATAAGGCAACATGCAATACTACATTTGATATTGTAGCTGATGCTGGGCCACAGGGGATTTTAGAAGCCCAGTTGTTTTATCATTGCAGCAATCCAGTACCCACTGCATCTGTCAGTTTTTATAAATCCTTACCTGGCCAGCAGATCAAGGACTTCCGTTCCTTTGACAGCCCTGTGATTTATATCCTTAACTTTGTTATCTCCAGTGCACAGCACACAGAACAATACTGGTCAGAGGTTAAGAGGAAAATTGTGGCCACATTCAGGTCATGGACAAAATTGCCATTGATTCATAATGTAATTAATTTTGGATTAAAAAAGAAAAAACAGATTCTGCTCACTCTACATTATTTAACGCCAGTGCTCTGTGATCCATCCTGGCTTCCAATTGGCATTAAGATGCTACTGAAAAGCTACATAGTCCTGAATCTCCTGGGATAGGCACTGTGTTTAACTCTGTTGCTCTTCCCACACCATTTTTTCATGAGCACAATCAACAAAAGTATTTGGGATGGTCTTCTTTTCTTAGAAAGAAAGAGAGAGAAGTCTATCACATTCTCTTACCAATTCTGAAACTGCTCCTGAAACTAGACCAAAATAGCTTCTGATTACAGATATGTTCTGTGAACCATAAGGCAAATGAAGGCTTCTTGCTTTTTACTCATGACCTGTTGGCTAAGTTCTGGACTGCTGCTGAGAAGCTGCTGTACTACTAAGTAAAATTTCTACTGGTCGAAGTGATATGTCAAGATACCTTAGCTTTATGAGTTGCTGAATTCCAGATCAACTTCAGCTTTTCAATGCTACATACATCTTCTTTTTTTTTTCCCTGCAATTTATGAATATGGGAGAAGCCCAATATTCAAGCATAAAGGACCACCTTAACATGCATTAGAAAGAGATGTGCTAGTATGTAGTAAGTGCCAATCTGAGCACTCAGATGTGGAATTAGGACTTCAGACATAGGCACTTATTTTAGAAAGTGGATCTCAGAGGATATATATATAGGGTTGCCCACTTAGCTTGGAAAACCCTGCTCCAGTTTTAAAAGCTACTTGTCACTGCAGAGCAATTTGGAAGCAAAGTGGTATGTTTGGTGGCCTCATTTGCATGACAATACCCAGAATGCTCTCCTAACTCACAGCTATTTCATGGAAGGGTTGATGCATTCAAGCTTTGAAAATAAACCCAAATCATGTGGGTGTACTGGTGCATATCATTTATCTCTCTCTCTTTTTTTTTTTTTTTTTAACAATCCATGTGCAAAAGGAAGAGCTATTAAGAGATAATCATTGCAGGTAACCAAACTAACCTGTGCATCACCAGCATTTACTAGAAATCAGAGTTACAAATGGTAGTTTGGCAAGTAACACATTCATTGATTAACTGATCAGGTGGTACCCTCGTGTATGTGCTTTTAGTGTTGACATCAGTCATCAAGGCTTCTGTGAAGAGCTGTCACAATATATTAACAATCAATTAGAAAAACTAAACAACTTACAACGCAACGTGCAGATATAGAATAATAGTTCATCAAAATGGACTTCACTCATCTCCTGCACTTTCCTCCTCCTCTCTCACAGCTTGCTACACAAAATAAATGCACTACATCGACTTACACTGCAGAACATGATATCAGTCTGCTCTATTGTGTGGATTTCACTGCTGAGAAGCTGTAACGCTAATTGTCAGTTTCCCATGATCAAAGTAATTTGGTTAAATAATTGGTTTACATTTACTATATTTTATTTGCCTCACAAAAATAAACGTTTTAACAAAAGATCATTTGAAGAGGAAGGAATGCTATGGTGATAACACCAATATGGTGCCAACATATGGAGAAATATGTGTGTTTTGTGCATATAAACAATGACATGAAGCTTCAGCTATTTAGAGAACAAAGCTTTACACCTGAGTTAACTTAATATTATGATATGTGCATTCTGGTGCATGCGCGTATGAGGGGTGAAGATGAGGCAGTTTGCACTACATCTAAAATTCTTCTGTGATTGGATTTTGGCACTGAAATCAGTTCCTATTTTAAAAAAATACCATTTTAAATGCTGATTAATTGGTCACCATTAATAACTGATTCTTGATAAGTAATAAATGATGGCATTTCTTCTTTTCTATTTATCAGTTACATTAAGTCTGCACTCACATGTGAAACAATGGCTTTTCTGTACCAAAAAATGGGTTGATGACATCATGATAACCCTTCCAGCCATTCTTGGTTTTCATATTTTTTTCTCTCTTTTATTTTATATAATATATGGATTTGACCACAATTTTTACAGCTCCTCCCCAGATGTAGAAAGGGAACACAGTAACTAAGTGCCTGCAGCAGTCGACAGAAGCTGTTTCCTTTAACCTCCCTCTAGACTACCAGGCGTGAAGAACGGCTGAAACATTTTCCTTTAGCCACCAGAGTCGCTTTTTTTTTTCTAAATGTCGCTGGAACAGCTTCATTCAGACTAGGCTGCCACCGGAGTGTGTTCAAAATTCTGCCAGAATGGCTTCAACTCAAAAGTAATTAAAAGCCTCTGAAAAACTCATAAGTCAAGGGAGTGGCATAACACCCATTAATTATGGTGCTCAGTGATGTCACACCTGTGACTTATTAGAGGCTATCCTGAAGTGGGTTCAGAGCTGCTGTTCATAATTTATAATGGTATTTTGAAGACTGTCTATTGAGAAGCAGTATCTAATCTGGATAGTGCATATTTAACAATAGCTGTTTGCACTGTATCAAGAATAATACAGCACCTTTCGCTGTAAAGCTGTCGCGGATGACTGCAGGTTTAAATAGCAAACACAACACCACAGGATGGGCACACCTCAGGTGGGATCCAGAGGTAACCTGGATCTCTTTAACTTTACCTCAGTTATCCTGAGATAACTCTGATCCAGTTTGGTTGTAGTTCTGTTCATTTCAGTCAGCAGTAAACTCTAAGAAGACAGAAAGAAAAGAACTTCAAAGGGCAAATGTGATTGCTGTTCTTCCCAGGGTTATATTTTAGGTCCTGATATTGAGTAACTTTTAATATGTTAATACTGCCATTGGAGTCAGAAGGTCTATACACTCCTGCTTAATTGTGCTTGGCTGTCCTTGCAGGATTTAGACACTAGTAAGTAAGGTAAAATCCTTAACTGGTTACCTGAAATAAACACAGCAATGTTTATTTCCATCAGTCCTCAGATGCTTTTTTTGCTAGCACATAGGACACACATTGTCTACAGAACATTAAATTAAATTTTATAGGACAATACTGAATTTTATGCATTTCCAGTAAAACTTGTATGTATCTGCTAATCATTTACAAAAAAAAAATATTGCAAGGTTTCTGTAACATTAAAACCTGCAATTTGCTTTTTTTTCTTTGTCTGTTTTGAATTTAAATGGAAACCTTACAGTATAGAATTGACTTAAGGTCACCTGTCTACAAGGGATTACTGTGTAGTTCCTTTTATATTTTTCCCCCTACTAGTTTGAGGGACAAAAGGGCAGCAGTGCCCTAAGGGCTTTTTCAAATAACCTCTTTAGCAAATAAAGTCATACCCTATGTATAGAGGCCATTTCATCCCAGTCCCATGGGCTGCCTGTAGGGTAAAATACTGAATTTTTCTGGCATATGTCACTGAATGTGAAAAAGAGGACCACTACTTACAGAAAGTTAAAGGCTGAATGAAAGAATGTGAATTTCCTTAATGCGCTAATTTAAAACATCAGAGATTGAAGCTGAAGACATCAGCTATAAGCATCTCAGAGAAATACTGGAATATATTTACGTGAATCATACAGAGATTCAAATGCCTGCAACTGATTTACTATGGCTTGAAAACACAACAGATTCAGCTTATCTGAGATCTTAAACAAACAAACAAACAAACATATTTTCTCCAGAGAAAATAAATAAAATAAAATTGGGCCTTTTCCTCATGGATGTAATCTTATGACTGTATCGACTTAATGTTACCATAAACATCGCAGAAATCAACCGTCAAGAAGGAATCTGTTATGGTTATATAAATTACTATTATTGCTATTATTGCTATTATTGCTGCATTTGCTGCACCCCACTTCTGTAATTGGTTAAAAGATAATGTGCAAAACCCCAAACTTTCCAGTATTCATAAGGTATAAAATAATGGTTTTAAAACAAATGATTTGACAGCTGCAAATACAGGATAACACCTAGTTACATTATAGAAACAGTGTGGATAATTACTTTTTTCAAAAGGAAAGACTCCGTGGACCACGGTCTTGTCTGAATTTCCCTGCAGCTCAGATAATGCGCAGTAATACAAATCCTGTTGTCACCTCAACCTAAGTCTTTTTATCATCTATACATCAGTAAGAATGATGAGAGACGTCCCATGATTCTAACAGTCTTCCTTTGAAGGATCCACATGTTAATTACTGCACTAATTATGGTTTTTGAATAACCAAATGAAGTAAGCAGTCTATGGGAGGTACAGGCATAAACCTAAGACTGAGAAAATACTAGTTACTGAAGTCATCAGTGTAAACTGACACATTGAACATGCTTAAAAGAAGTAGAAGAAGTAGATTTTAAAAGACAAGCATCTTCAATAATTAGGGTTCCATACAGGAAAAAGAAATGTTATTTCTTAATGGCAAGTGCATTTAAACTGTTATCTAAAGATCTGAAGGTAAGCCTGCTTAATTCACTGCTTCTTCTTTTGTTATTAGGAAAACATAATTGTTCCAAATAATTAGCACTAGAGTACATCACAAGCTGACAACAAAATTATAGAAATCTTCATATTCAGATCCGTCTAGCTGGCTATTAGGAACAGTTTCTGATCATAACCCATTAGTTGAAGTGCTGTGAGTTCTTGATTGCCACCAAATAACCTCAGATATCTGCCTAAGTTAACAGCCTCTATTTATTCAGAGTTTTCTTGACAGTAAAAATTGCTTACGATTTTTACAGCTGCCACACAAAAGAACAGTATCGGATGTGCGTACTTGGAAGATTAGGTGATAAAATAATTGAAATGTGGATTTTAGACACAATTTTAACTCCTAACTTTCTAAATGAAAAACAGCTAAGGGATTTCAGTGTGCTGCAATGGTACTATTGCCTTTCATGTTTATTAAAAATTAAAATGAACGCATTCCAAATCTTTCTAGTTGTGATGTCCATGCTAATTAAAATAAGATTTGTTTGGGGTNAGCTTAATAAAATAAAGTTTTGTTGGGGTGGTTTTGTTTTTTTTTTTTTTTTGCATAATAGCCCTACTTTGAACACAGACTAATCGACAGTTAAAGATTTCTCTGTATCTTAAAGCTCAAACCTTTATTTTTTGGTACTTTCTTGCGAATAATGCCAGGACATAAATGGCTGTTAATTCATTTCTTAAACAGCTAACTAGCATGGATAGCACCACAGCAAAAGCTACCGGAAAGTCTGGCATATTTTTCAAAGACACTGACAAATGAATCTTCTCACAGAAATCACTGCTGTAACCCCAAAAGGAAAAAAAAAAAACAACACAATGCATAAACAAAGTAAGAAAGGAAGTGTGCTCTCCTAGTTACTAACCCAGCTTCAGTGAGTGGATTATTGATAATGTAATACAGACAAAATTAAAACTTGTTTAAATTTCCAATCTAATACTTTAGTTATCTATAATGCTATTTGAAGCTGCTTTCAAAATGTTTTTTTTTGTGATAATAGCTTGGTTTATAAACCTACAAAGCTGTATGTCAAATCCCATGAGGGATAACTTTGATTACTATACTAATTAATGATGCTGGATAGTAGTATGGATTTTCTGTTATGATTTGAGTTTGAAGTTAATTAGTCTCCACATTATGATTTGCTGATTAATTACAGATATTTAGTTATAAAAAGAGATGTTAATTATTAATCTAAAAAGTCATCTAGTTTAATTAACTAAAACTTTGACGTCAGTCACCGCTCTCCTTGTATGTAACTTCCAAGGTACCAATCCTACGGAAAGAGGCACAGGCCTTCCCCAAAAGGTAAAAAAAAAAAAAAAGTCCTCTTATCTTTTTTTATGTATGGAGTATTCTGAACAAATTTTACTCTTTAATTTGTCAGGACAAGCCATCCACTTTGAAGCAGGACAGTAACTTAATTCTTGTCGAAGTACTGATTTTTCATCGCTTATTCTTACAATATGCCTCATCTTATCACTGAAAAAATGTGCTATAAAAGAAATTCCACTATGAGTCTTAACTGGGTGTACTCTTGAAATCATGTCTTAACCTTAGAGCTGTGATGTTCTTCTGACTGATGGGCTTTGTCAGTTCCCATGTTAAACTCTGGAATGAGCTTCAGTGTTGCTACAGATATCTGTATTTTCCAGCAGCAGCAGTGGCAGCAGCCTCTAGCAATGCCAAGAAAATATTAGAGCAAAACTACTAATTAATGTAATAACTCAGAATTTGAAATCACCTTTTGTTTAAAAAGAAACCCCACCTTCTATTTTTTTCGTCTCTTCTCATCTGCATGGAACAAATCCTACTGTTACTGTAAAGGGGACGGGAATGTGATTAAGAAAAAGGGTTAAACCAAAAAGCATCAGCAGCACACCAATGTCCTGGAATTTACCCTAGTAACACAGACTCTGAGCAGGGATCTGTTTACATTATCTCTAGATCATCTTGACAATATTTATTCTCTATTTACCTAAATGAGGCAATATGATGATATTTATTGCTCAGAATGGCTAAATATAGACTTTTCCTGAGCACTCAGTACCATAGTGGGAGGTTTTGCTCTAATCTACATCTTTAAACTGACAAGCTGGAGCATTCCTAATGAATGCCTCTTTTCATCTGGATGTCTGTGTGTATTTGACAGTATAAATATTTAGCAATATCGGAGTCAGCTTGTGATTTTACCCAGATGGACTGATTGATGCCTTGGCTTGACGTTGCCAAAGACAATCCATGCAGTTATATAAGCAATTTCCCTCTTACTTCCTAAGAAGCAATTAGGTGGCCAAAGGCAGCAACCCAAAAATAGTGAGAATACTTCTGGTATCAGCTGACAACTCTGAGGGATAAATAAAATATGGTACTTAAATTATTACCACTTTACTTTCATGAATCATGGGATTAAAGCTTTCACTTCTAAAGTACATATAAATTGCAGGGTTTCTTATGTCTGTAATTTGCAAGAATCTAAGTTAAAATACCAGCTAATCAGTCAACTCACATTCACCTTGGGAAAAGTACCACCCTTCCTTGTCATTTTTGTAAATTGCATGCCTAAGCACCAATGTTATTTTCAGGGGGAAAAAAGCTTGTTGTCAATAACATATATTGCAGTCTAGTTAAAACAACATTTGTTAAGGTTTAATCGCAAATGTAATCTGCTTTTAAAGTTTAGACAGAATGCTCAGAGAAATTCAAGGGACAGATAATAAATCATTTTCTCCTATCTTGGGTGTGAACAAGGTAGGCTGGATTCTTGCAGGTGTGCTGGTCTGTTCTACACACTGCAGACTGTTTTCGCTTTTTTCCACGAACCATTCAAAAATATACAGATGCCAGCAGCTAGGAAAGAAGGAATTTATGCACTATGTGACTTTCAAGCTACATAAGCTGCACTTTTCATGTAAGTGAAGATTTCCCATCATTTTATTCAGTTTGTATCTTTGGCATACACTTTGTAATTCATAATGTGCCTGTGTAATAAATTGCAGCGTCTAGAAGTTTTAGCTAAATTTCATGCACACACATATAAAAATACATGAATACAAAAAATCCTGGATACCGAATGTCAGCTTTACATTAGCTATGCACTGTTTGTCCGTGTCAGTTTTACATGGTGCAAGATGCCTGCAAAGATTATGTCGTGCGCTCTTATGCATGTTACTGCTATGGGGGGAAAGAACTGTTGCACATTATTTTTGGCAATGGTAAAATTAACATCTCAGCTCTGTTGTTGATTCCTCTCCCCTCCCCATACACCTTTACTTTCTTTGTTTTCTGTTAACTCATCCCAGTCTTTGTATAACCCATGCAATAACCCAGGAGAAAGGGCAAGGAAGACATTATTCTTCTTGACACTAATACCTATAGATCCTGTTCTGCAGTGATACCTCTGCCTATCGCAAGGTATCTGAGCTAACTGAACGCTCCAAACTCAAGAGCTGGCACCATTAATATATTCCAAAGCAAGTGGGATACAATGCCCACCGGTAATCAGCCATACACAGCAAGGCTTCTTTGGGACTGCCTGCCTGTTTGCAATGTACAGTAGCTTTACGCGTGGTACACATTGGCTGCTGTACATTCTTCAGAACGGCAGTCTCCAACTTACCTTTTTTATTATTATTCTGTGACCAGCCAGGTGCCAAATAAAAATAAATGTATGCTGTTTTGTATTTATTGGATTTGATTAGTAATAAATTTGTTATTGACCAGATCCGGAGTGCAAGGGCCTGAGGCACAATCCAATGGTCTCTACTCACTTGATCATTACCCCCTGCACTTTCAATCAAGCTGCACTGAATTGCGTTACTCTGTTTTGCTTCTGAATCGTCTGGTTGGAGAGAGGAGGGTGGGGGAAGGAGGAAGAGGAAAGGTCCTGTTTTCTAATGAGAAAATTAGGAGAGAAAGGGAAGGCTGTTCCTTTAAACTGGAAGATAACTACAGTACAATGCCAAAAGAAATCTGGTGATATAGTGCGCTGTACATGGTACAATCCATTGCACAGGTTGACGTGAGAAATGACTAGGTCCGATAAGGCAAAGTTTAGAATAAACTGCATTGTTTTACAAAATATGTCATCGGGAAAAATGCATTAACTCTAATCAGCCAAAATGGTGTGATTCATTGCTTAATTTCAGGGTACCAGGCTATAAATTACATCAGGCCTGCCACAACTAATTTTTGCAGTGGCATACTAGATGAAAAATGAAATGTCCAAGTGGCTACAAGTGAAAAGCTTCCATCTTTCTTCCACAGCTGAATATTACTTACTCTAATGATGTATAATAGCCTGCAACTACACTTAACCTGTGCATTAAATGGCAGCAGAAACTGTTTACCTAGAGTTATGAAGAAGAAAACAGCAAATCAAGCAAAGGAATCTAGAGTGTGTACATTAACCTCCCACATGCCAACATAATTGTCCCCTACAGATGATGCATAACATGGACTCCAATCATACTTATTTTTTTTTTCATTACACGTAATAGCTTATGCTTCAAGTATCAAAAGTGTCAAAGCATGTGTGATAAATTGATGCCAAAATGTACCCAATTAATAAGTCTGATGATGTTTAGATTAAAACAGATGTTGGTTATGTTGTTAATGGAACAGCAGCTAATAAAAATAATTGCAACCTATTGCTTAAAAACTGCAGGTATTATTAAAAAGAACAACAAAACCATGTCATATCTGAACAGTACAAAATGGTTAGTAAGCTTTTTCGGCTGAAAGTGTTGACTTACGTACAACTACCTAACATTGGATCAAAGTAATTAATCAGACCAGCAGTACTAACAACTACTCCTCCTTAAAAATCCATAGCTAGGCTTTACATGGATCTCACTTTTACCAATGACACTCTGTGTGCAATAAAAAAATTGTAAGGCATACGTGCCATCATTCACTTGCAAATAGTGAGTTCTTCGTGGATAATGTGGAAAAAAAAAAGATAATAAACTCCCAAAAGTTTCTAAATGTGATGAAGCAGTCCATGATTACTATAAATATCTTGTAGATACTGTTGATTTTAACAGTTCTAATTCCAGCAAAAATAAACCAGAAATAACACATTATTTTAAAGCTAGCTTTGAACCATACATTAAATATCTTAATATTTAAAATCTTGGTTTTTTTTTTCCTCTTGAAAGAAAATAATTGCTTATTATTTTGCTTCTTTTAAAAATACCGTCTCCAAGGAGAATCAATTGACGGAAAACCTGATGACAAAAAATTGTATCGTTCTGAAGCAAGTTTTGGAGAATCTGATTAGGTCTCACGCTGCTATACTAGGTATTCCATTTTTGCCAAAGGGCCAGCTATTATTATTAACATCATTTGTCTGAATCATTACTCTGCACCTTGGTTCAGCAAACACTATGAAGATGGCATGGTAATAAATGACCGCAGGATTCTTTCCTGCTTTGGCCTGTTTTTATCTGCCACCTCTCTACCGTCAGCTCCATCTTTCTGAACCTCTCTGAATCCCCAAAAGGGACGGGGCGTCTATTTGTTTTCCACTAGGTTACCACTCTGTCTATTGTTGTTTGCACTAAAGGGTACGAATTCAATTCATTCTTGTGACATAAAAGCACTGATACAGTAAATTTTTCGCCCAAGAGAAAACACAAACAAAGTTGCTGAATATGGGCTAAGATGTGAAGCACTAGTATGTACGTGAAGGAGCTTTTCGAGACAGTCTTGCTCACTGAATATTGTTTTTTCCCCACCACAATCTATACAATCACATAGGAGCATTTTAAACTTGCACTAGCCTTTCCATATGGGTACCTTTTGCAAACCAGTGATTGCAAAGGAGGGGGTAAGCAATATTTCCTACCATACCCATAAGCAAGAGAAGAAAGAAAGGACTGGGAGGTAAAATAGCCAACCGATAACTACAAGATTAAGCAAACCACTGCTTCTGGGATAACAAGGGTTATTGACAGTGGCAGATGAGAAACAAGTAGAATAACAAATAACAAAGAGAGAAGACTTAAAAACAGTTAAATAAGAAAATCAGAATGAGAACTACAGAGCATTGGCTAAACTTATTTTTCTGCATGTAGAAATCCACATAAATTACTCTACCTCTATTCATACCTAATTATGGCAAAACTAATGAATCTGCTATCTAAATGAATCAATCAAAACTGAACACGCTAGGGATAGTACCTGAGAGTCTACAATGAACAATAAAACAAAATTAGAGATGTAAGGAGCCTCTTTCTTTTAAATAATAGAGCAGGCATATTTTTCTCTTTAGCAACAAGAAATACTAAGTGTTGGAAAACACTATATCAGGACCAGACAGCTCTTCAAAATTTCCCAGTCACAAACATCTTGTCTAAGATTCCCTCCCCTTGCAATACCATAAGGCAGATTATATGAGATGGTTCATTCACAAATTTCAGTGTCCTAGTATACACAAACGCTTCATGCTTTGTGGGAATTTAAGTTACATAAATGCAATTACAAAGCATACTTAGCACTGGCTTTTCACGGCCAAAGGCATCTTGTTTTCTGAAATACACTGTTAAAAAGTGCCAAACTTGGTAAACACCACAGAAAATAGCCAAGTATTTTCCTTGTTCAAGTCTTATAGAATGCTTAAAAATAACACTCCTAAATCTGAAATGCTATAATTGTTCACAAAGCCTGAAAGGTTGCATTGTACACGACTTTCTTCACTATCACAATGTTCTATATTTCTGCCAGAAGTTAAGAGTTATCACTTGAAAATCACTGGCTAATCTAGCTTGTGCTAAGATGGATTTTTAATGAAAGTTTAATGAATGATAAATACTTGTTTCTTGATAAATGTTTAATTATGCCAATAATTACCAACTGCTGAAAACTACTGTTGTGTTAATAATGGCATTTTAGTACACAAGCAGTTTCATGAGTCATGATGCTGTTAAAGATCAGAATTCCATCTGTCTAATGCAAACTAGCAAAACAAAAGAAAAGTCTAATTAATATTTTGATACATTTTCCCCATACACTTTAAAACTGATGTCCTTTTGTGAAAGAATAAATTTTCTTGCTCCCTTTTTGAGAGAAGAAATATATGTCTCAGAGCTGCTATATTATTAATCATT
This sequence comes from Chauna torquata, assembly GCA_013399475.1. Classification (NCBI taxonomy): domain Eukaryota; kingdom Metazoa; phylum Chordata; class Aves; order Anseriformes; family Anhimidae; genus Chauna; species Chauna torquata. The sequence continues at coordinate 104,069 of VXAL01005371.1, read as the reverse complement.
ACTAATACTTGAACCTGAAAACTGGAAGTGAAGAAGAAATGAAGCCAGATTTAATATATGTACAAACGCTTTTTGTTTACTTTTTTGGAGGAGGGAATGGGCCATCATGGTAATGATGAGACTGAGTTTTCACCTGAAATACTTTGAATCATTTTAGTACCACACTTCTTCTGTTGTATTAATCTGCAGTCATCCAGGCCTATTTCTCTGATGTCAAAAAGCCAGCAAACTGCAACCCTTATGACTTGGTGGCCAAGGAACATCAAACTATCATGGCACCTTGCAATGGGGCCCCGATAAAACCGAGATCTTCTTAGAAATGCAGAGAAGGTAACAATATAGATATGCAATAAATCAGCATAAATTAAATGCAGAGAAGAATATTGCCTTGAAAAGTAATAGGAGATTAAGGAGACTTCCACCGACTTATTAGTTCCAGGATTCCTCTTAGTCTGAAAACATCTCCCACATTCATTGCGCTCATGGTACTTATTTCCGCTCTGCCTCTCCCACAACTGCCACAATACCTATGGGCAGCCTAGCCGGCATCCTGGCAAACTGCTACTCCATCGTGCGTGCTGCAGCACGTGAGATCCTGAGGGTGTGCTCTGCTCACGCCTCCGAGGGCACCTGGAGGGCTGGCAATCTGCGCAGCGTGCAGGTCTCACCTTGAAGACGGCCTTGGGACTGCCCTTAATGGAAGTTACAGATGCAATCTATGGGGCCTGATTCACAACCCGTTCATATCAGTGAAAAGACTTCCCACGTACTGCCAAGAGTTTTCAGTCAGGACCTGTCTAAAATGCTAGGGCTACATCCATTATAGCGTGAACAAGTTTAAATTCATTGTAGGCATACTAATTGGTAAGAAAGTACTGCAACCTGTCAGCTGAGATCTGACATTCTTAACATACTGTTGAACAGATACTTTAATACAGTAAAAATAAATTTATTTGTGAGATTCAAAATATAAACAGGGTCATATTGTTCTATGAAATGGAACATTCAAAAAATACATTTATTCGGGTGAAAATTCAGCTTTTAATGTTTGAAATACAACTTCCTCCCTGCATCAACTCCACTATCATGGTGTATTTTGCATCAGAATACTTAAAAGGAGTTTCCGATTCAAACACCTTACAAATGTTAGTTTTTCTTTCTTTTTGAAACTATTTAAAATTTCAATTTAAATGGATCTTAGCTTGTGCTTTTCACAGAAAAGACTGGACAGAGCACCACGAAACTTATTTTATTCAGCACTGTTGTACCTCGTGTGGGTTTGACTAGGGGATCCCATAAACTGTTTCCATTTCTTACATCTACAACTTAATGACAGAAATTCGTTTTCTACATAAATGCAATGTATTTTTGAGATGGTATTCTTCTTATTTAACATTTATGTAATCTCTACTGTGCATCAGAATGTATTGGAAGAGTTTGACCTCTACTTGGGCACCTTGCAGAATGTTTTGATTCTGAAACTATTCTTGTAGTTTTGAGAATTGCCTGACATCTTGAATTTACTATTCAGTGTGCTTTTTGCAGATTGGCAGTAGTTCATGCAAAAGGGTAGTTCACCACATAAGCAGGCAATAATACTGAACCAAACAAACATATTCATGGAATTTCAGAAGGGAGATGTTCTTGATGGAGAAAGAGGAATGGTGTCACGGATTAGTACAGTGAGCATGTTAGCACCCATATAGAATCTGTAACGCAGTACAGAAATCAGTGCAGTGAAAGAGAAAACAAAACACATCTTGACAAATGGTTGGTGGCTACTAATACTTCCTCCTTAAGATTAACTTAGGAGAGTGAAGAACAAATGCAGAGATATACTCAAATGTATATTGACAACTTTTCTGCAGTTGAATCATACTGGGCTATAAGGTTATAAAAATTAACTTTCTTGTACAGTAATGTTCGATATTGTTGGTTATAGCCTTTTTGATGCTGTCATACTGTGTTCTGTAATCTTAGAACCTAAAGGCAATAATTTGTATCTATTATCATCCTCAAGATTCTTTATTTTAAATAGATGCAGGACATGCATGTCCTAATATTATAGGAAATTTTAGGCCCCCCATCCAGTCAAAACCATAACGAAACTAACCATTTCAGCTGAGTCAAAATACTCCCCAGATCCCTATGGGGAGAGAAACTCTAGTCCTATATGATGGTGGGATGAGCAAGTCGTTCCCAAGTCAAATCAATTTCAGGAAAAAGGGCTACTTTGTTTCTCACAGGTCCTCCAGATAGACAGTAGAGCAGACCAGTTAATATTGCCCAGAAGTGTTATCATAAATTGTAAAAATATTTACTTTCTTAGTGAAGGAATAGAACAACTTGCAACCCACACAGTTTTTAAAGATAGTCCAGTTCTAAGTGACTTGTCTCTGAAACTTTCATTCCATTGCAATACTGCAGTGGAGTTTATATTAAAAAATGCTACTTACAAAAATCAAATATCTGTCCTAATCCCATTGCCCACAGTCTTCGTCCTCCATTTCAAATTCCTAGCAAACATTACTCCTCTTGAAGCCAACAAATATTAAATGTTTCACATTGAATATCTCAGAAACAATTAGATACATGCTGTGTTAGTAACAATATTTTGTTTTCCTTTGCTTTTAAGTCTTGGTAACATCTCAGTAAAAACTGACTGTGCCTACAGTTGCTCTCATTACTGCTGGAATGGGTGGAGCTGCACTGATTAGAGCTGAAAGGTGGAAGATTTCTCCTAAAAATACGTGGTCGAGACAGCCATATATTAAAGTTTCACTCCATGTAAATGGAATGTCACTCTTTTATAACTACAGTCCACTATGATAATCCTCTTGGAATGCATTAATTATCATCCACCAGATAAGTGTCAAAAGCTACATTCCTAAAGGATTATCAATTCCCACCCAATTTCTACTTCAGCTGAATAAGGAAGAAGAAAAGTTAGTGGAAAAAGAAGAAGCATCAAGCAGTTCAGCTCTTCGTCTTCCCACAGTTATTCTCTACTCAGAATGAAAATATGGCCTTTCGTAACAGCTCAGCCATTCGTATAGCTTTCATCACAACCGCACAAGTAGAACAGAGGCAGTGACATGGTATCTGTGTTAAAATAGGAAAGACTTTGTCCTGTAGATTCTTTCATTATATAGTGACACTCTTCTTAGAAGTATTTGGAGAAAGAAAGAAAGAAAACCCTTCACTACTAGAAGGCTTCAATAAAGGCCTCAAAACCTTAAAATAATAGTCTTTCTTCTTCAATTTAAGGCATTTTTAGCCATTATTCCAAATGATTTCCTACTGCATTTTATATGTACTATTTTTTTTCCTATCCCGTCACTTTTTTTACTGTTGAAGAGAACAGAACTCAAGCAAAACTCTCAAAAGACTTCTGTGAACAACTTGTTCAACTACACAGGCAGGAGAAGGTACAGAAAAAGTGTTCCGAAGGTAGGGAGTGAGATTAAAAACAAAAGACACAGACAACTTGATTTTTGTGGAAAAAAGTTCCACAGCCATACTCCTCCAAATACACACAACTGTGAAGACAGTGTCTGGCTTTCTTATGGGCTTCTGGTGGTATTTGACTACTTTTCATTTAGGTAACTGTGTGCCACTCTGCCATTTGTGAACCTCGTAATGATAAAACAGTATGTAATAAATTGAGAAATACATAAACATCCAAACATGTGAATGGGTAATACTGTTTAAACCAGATCACAAATTGCTCTGTGGGTCTAACACGATGCCTACAACCTCATCAATCTCCAAAGCTGAGGTGGAGTTGGGATAGGAGAGCTCTTCACTCAAAGTTGGTTCAAGTGCACAGGAAAGTTAGCGGTGAGCTTCTTCATAATGGTTCTGCCTCTGAGCCAACAGTGAAACAACACCCCTGCACAGCAGTTAACAGTATTAGTACTGTTTTATTTGCAATTTATATATTGTAATTGGTCTAAGGGCTTCTGTGCCGGGCCCTGTACAAACACATGAGCAATCCATGGAAGCAATGGAAGCAATCCATTGCAAGACCTCACAGTCTAAAGACACAACGAGAGTAAGCTAACAGTAGTGAAAGCATAATGTTGAACACTGCATCATGCACATGGTCATAATGCCATGGAATAAAGGCCTTTTATTCCTCAAACTAGGCCATTTGAGGCCATTAAGAATATTGACTTTTTACTATGTTTGTTGCTATCACTGTGGGGCACCATGCAGGTGGAAATGCTGTGCAATTTTTCAGATGAGACACTTTTGGCAGATTCTTGTAGCACATTTTCCAAAAATAAGGATGTCCTGGTAAAATCCCAATATTTTTTATTTAAATTACACTTCTCTGGGTTTCTCCTACAGTTTAAACTGCAAATGACATTAGTCTCGTAATGTTCTTAAAAAACCCAACGTTTCACCTTAGCTATGGCTGGTTTTTAGTGGGGAGTGAAGTCTTCTGGATGTGCAGGAATTTTGTAACAGGTTCCAGCATCCCTTGAGATAAATGATGCCATGGAAATATTAAATTATTATGGTAAACTTGGAATTGCTGAGGTAACCAGCATGCTGATTTGCAAGATATGTTCCTTGTTTCTTCCAGAATAGGACCAGTCCGTATTTCTTACCAGGCACACACTGCTCTGAAACCAGCCAGGCTTCGACCCCACCTTGTACAACAGCAATAGCGGATCTTCCCAGTATCACTGGAACAGGATGAGACCCTGGGTTTTGTTTGTTTAGCAGGGCTTTTTAAATGAAAATTCTGGGACATCTGCGGGTGCCTAGGCTGATATTAACACATGCACCTCACTGTCTCCTGTCTTAACAGTGTGTTGTCACATTTGCAGTTTGGGCAAGACAGAATTGCTCATCTTCCCCTCACAGCCCATCTGGTTTCTCCCAAGCTGCTCAGGCGACAACACTCTAAAGAAAAAGCGATGTTATCAGGGGCACGTACCAATATATATCACATATTGCAGCATGTTTTGTCATTTACAATGCATCATAAAAAGTTACGTTGCATCTGACCTACAACATGATGTAATGTGAAATGACATGCTTACACTGAACAACATTACATTACTCAAAAATCGGAATTTAAAGAAATAAGCGGGGGGGGGTCTATTTATTTACTTGGAATGCTACAAATTCTGACAGACATTAAGTCAGCCAAGAAAAAGGGGGAAGTGGTGTAACTATATTTAACTGCATGGCTGCTTAGTCACTTGCTAATGCCTTTTTTATAACAAACAAAAAGAATTAAATAGTGCACTATGAAATGTGTTGTGGATCTTTAATATTAAACACAACAGCTGATATAATCATAGAAATATTACTGCTAACTTTCAAGGTGTAAAACTGTAGTTAATTTTCTTCACATTTTACTACTAAGAAGTGCAATGATCAAGCTGTAAAAAAGCATTTTAAATATTTCTGGTGGATTTTTAACAGCAAGAACGCAAAGCAGAGTGCTCTATACATGCCATAGATCTGCTTTTTAAGAATCAACATGGTGCACACCATGTGAACTGTCACATTAATAACCCTATGCTGATATTCAAATTTTCTGTCTTAAGCTAAAGAAAGATTGAATACCCTGCTGTTGTGTGGCCAAGATTGAAGAGGTGTCTCACTGACATTGTTCAAAGTTTATGAAAATATATGAATGCTCAAATGTCATTGGCTTTGCGCCTCCAACAGACTGTGGTTTTATGAGAAATCAGTCTTTTAATCAAAATGATTGAATACCTTAAGGTCGAATCCAAAGATATCAGTTAATATCTAGAAACGTGCTATTTCTGCAAATTTTGCCAAGCCGTACATATTGTGGTGCATTTTAAAGTGTTAATTTGTGCATTCCATATTGAAAATTGATCTTGAGTTTTAGCTTTTTGTCAAGCAAAAACATATGGTTACAAGCTCTATGCATTTTATGTGACGGCTGTTGAAGCTGTCACATGTGCAAACTTGATAACCGATGTGACACATACGCAAATAATTTGCTTGTTTAGTAACAATTCAAAGATTCATTATTCATGCAAAAACACGTTGCTTTTTTAAAATGATCAGATGGAAGTAGTCTTCATTTTGCACAATCTAGTCTCATTGGTGTGCAAACACAGATAAAATAAAGCTGGGAACTAAGTGCTATTAAAACAAATCCAAGAATATGGGTATTTTCAGATAATTATTGAACCAGATGGTGTTTTTTGTTAATTCTGCCATCAGTCTGAGAACTTGATGTCTTACATCTGCACTTGGTAAAATAAATTTTGCCACTGACATTATTTCAGTTTTCTTAAAATATTTCAATCAGTTTTACACCAAGATTTGCAAACATCTGCCATTCTACATGACTGTGAGATGAAATTGTTTGAAAAAATTTTGTTAAGAAAACACTTATCCTAAAGTTAACTTAGACTTAGCACTTCTGCTGCTAAACTGTCTGAATTACTACATTATTATAATATTATAATATTATAAATAAAATGCTAATCATATGCCAAAATTCTGCTACCTTCAAATTTGAGAGGAAGAACCTATATAAAGCAATGAAGAGCTGCAGGCTCATTTGGGGATGCCATCTTGGGATATTACAATCCCTTACTTTGCTTTCTTCAGGTGGAGAGGTTGGAACATCGCTGGCGAAGAACAAATGAAAAATCTCTGCCCTGGCCTCCACAAGAGCAAATAAACAAAAATAAAAAATACTGGAACATGTGACCAATCTATTAAGATCGACTTTGAATCAATGGATATAGAAGCAATCCAAACAGTCTTTTAGCTATGTTACTCACCCTCATAGGACTCCTCATAAACATTATTGCTCAAGTACTGTACCTCATAAACAGATGTGCTCAATCACTTATGCACGTTTGACACTGTATATAGCATTTAGATACTTCCTTTTTGTGATCTAAATCCCAGCTTTTCTTGAAAATTCAGCTGTAACAGGCAATAAAATTGTGTAGCTGGCTTAACTTCTCCAGTACTCTACTTCTACAGCAAATCCCAAATAAGACCACTTTTTTACATATGATATAATAGATAAACTCCTCTCTTTTTCAAGTAAATGTACTGTGATACAAGCTGCACCCTATCAATCATCAGACTAGTTTCAGAGGCACTATGTGTGATGGCATTTTACTTGTATCAAATATCATAATTGTGTGAACACTTTTATGAATTCTGCAACAGCTGCAGTAAAATCCCTAATGTGTTTGTTGTTGGTGAGGTTTTATGATGGTGTTTCCCTATGCTAGCGTCTTCGTGTGGGTAACACAAGAGAGCCTGTCTGACCCGGCAGACCATGGAAAGCATTCAGTGGTGTGTATTCAAGGCGTAAGGGTTTGATTCCCAGTCCTAGGCTCCTACTCCTAGGTCTGAGATGAGACTGGAACACCTCTGAGAAAGACTGCATTTAAGAGTCACGACTGTTTGCACAGGAACTAGGAACTGTACATGAAAATGTGCAGACTTTCTCTGGTAGGGATCCTTTCTAAAAGCTTCCTCCACTCCCACTTATTTAATCTGAAATGGGAGGGATTGCCAAGGGTTGTCTGCAAAAGGGAGATTTCTGGGAGAACTGGTATGTCTGTGTGCATGAGCATAACGTGAGGATAAAGGCTATTCATCTGGAGACAGACCCAAATCTCCCAAAGTCAACCTGCAGACAGATCAGACCTCCTGTTGTGCACTGATTTATCTTGCTTTAAGATGGGAAGCACGCACAGTACTCCACAAAGATTGTTTATTGCATTTAAGCTGACCGATGGGTGCGTGCTGCTACAACTTCCTCCCCCCTCCCAGGGTTTTGATGCTCAAGGCTCTGACCTGGGACTCACTTTGTAGAGCATCCTGAATACCCTATCTAGCTTATGTGCAAAAGGTTGCCTTTGCACAGGAAACCAGGGAATTAGAGGAAGCAGAAGAACAGGGGCACAAGGCAGGACGTGTGGCTGGGCACTCCCTGACATGACGCTGGGACATGGCGGGTACTCGTGTCTGGGAACTGAGAAGTGTCCCCGGGTCCCCAGCTAACAAGTAGCATTTGCTATTTCCGAAGCTGAGAACAACCAAATGAGGGAGTGACTTATAGAAATTGTAGAGACTCTCCTCAATGAAAAGCATGGAACACCCCATCTTCTCCCCCAAAGCAGAAAATACTACCTGTTTGTATATCTAAAATCAGCTTCATCATTCACGCAGATTTTTTTAGGGTACAGAAGCCTATGGCTGTTGACTGTTTGTTTTTTGTCCTAGCCTTTTTTTTTAATCTTTTGGTTCTCTCTCATAGCTTGAGGTATGCAAGCTGTATAGAAGTGATATGAATAAATGCATTAAAAACATACTCAATATGTTTTGAGGTAAATAACATTTTACCATCACTAGGTGGCTAATTTAAAAAAATATATAAAAGTTAATTTGTAGATATTAATTGAATACTATTTTAATGTTATTCCCATCCATTATCAGACAGTCATTTAAAAAAAAAAAAAGTAAAAAGACTGTGATATGAAATGTCTTTTTTTTCCTTTTATAGACTTGGCAAAGACCATCAGTTTATGGCCTGTTTCGTTTCTTGCCAGTAGACAGCACTGAAAGTTATAAAACTAAAACAATTGCTTTCATTTATATCTTTTCCTGATTACTCTGATAGCTGAAATGTCTGAAGAAGTTCAGAATCTGTAAAGCCTGTCACATTACAGAAACATGTCTCTTTAAACTAAATGTGAAATTCCAGTAATTGAAGTGATAAATCTACTGTTTTTGCTGGGGTACTTTTGATGAGAACTATAGTAGTAAATTAGAAATTATTCTCTGCTGTTATATCATGGTAAAAGCCTTTCCATTATCTGTTGTCATTCACTAGGTATGGGCAAATAACTCAGTTGTCAATCTAACTGTGAAACCTTAAGTTCTGGGAATAATCAATAAGGAAAAAAAAAAAAAAAACAAAAACTCTCTATTATCTTCACATAATTCTTTAGACAACTTGAAGTTGTTTTTTCCCTTTTTACTTCTGAACATATCATTTATTCACAGAGATATTGGATATCTTAGAATATTTCATTTTTTATAGCTAGTTACATGTCAGCTTGTTTTCAAACAGTATATGAGAGTTACATTTCAATATGGCTAAGCAGCCCTACCTGTGTGTCCAAATACAGGTTTACACGTGATACAGACTTAATTAAATTAGCAGTAAAAACCATCCACATTTTATTATTGATTTTTCAGCTATACTATTTATTGCCTAATATTTCTATTTTAAATGTTCATGATTTTTTGCTTTCAAAGATTCATGTAAACATCATCTAAAAGACCACAACGAATCCGAACAGCAACACAAACAAACTCAATATTATATGCCATATACATATATTACAATCTGGATTAAAAAAGCAAAAGCAATCACTTCAATTTGATGCTAAAATAGACCTCTGAAAGCCTTGCGTGGTGCAAGAGATAGAAAGAAGCAGCTCAAGTAGTTCTTAGCTCTGACCCTTACCTACTCTGTGACCAGTGCTGTATCATGTCATCTCCCCTTGCCTCCTTTCATCAATAGGCAAAACAGACAGAAAGAAAAAAAAAACAACTGTCAACCTACGATCACCGGCTAGACTGCTAGAAAGATTTGTCAGTGTCAGGAAGCTGTTCAGGGACGTGGAACTGGAACTACTAGCTAACCTTTTTAACACTTCTAAAATAATCCTATATTATTTAGCAGATGACTGGACTAAATGGCTGGAATAGCATTGGAGAAATATTTTCCTGTTCACCTCTACAAGTAATTTGTTCAAAACTTTTTGATCTGGGATGAACTTCAGACACAGATCTTGGACTGAAATCACACACAGAAGGTAGAGTACTTCTTCCTCTTGATTTAAGTATATAGTGGAAATTGGTGTCATTTGTGAAATTTTGATGCAGGTTCAAATCCAAGTCCTAGAAATTTTGGAGGTTCAAATTCAAGGCTCTGATTCAGGTCCAGGTCTATGTTATAAATTTTACAGAGGAATAATTATTTTGCAAGTAAGAGATGAAAATCACTGTTTCAAATGTGAGCTTGACCTTGAAATATTAGAATAAGTGAACAAATTATGACTGAAGTATTTGAAACTTCAACTAAAATCACTTGATGAGAACCAAAAAAAACACACAGAAAACTGTGCTTAGCATTTTCTGAGTAACTGCCGAGAACATTAACAAAGCCTAATAAATGTATGTACTGCCATTTTGTGTTTGAAACAATGGCCTATACAGTAAAAGAACAACAAAAACTGCTGATAAAATAATAGATGATTGGGTTGCTCAGCTTTAAGCCCAGATTCTACCAATACAATATTGTAAAATACAACTTGCTTTGGTATCCAATGAGCAAAGTCTCTTTGATTCATAAGGCATACAGAGAGCTTAAAATATGAACTGCTAGTCCAACCTTCTTTTTGGACCTGCTTTTAAGGGGAGAGGGAAAGGAAGAAATTAGCCATTTAAAGTGGGTTTTCACTCATTTGCAGATCTACAGCACAGAAAATTTGGATGAATCTTCAGTTATGAACTAAAAAACAGCAAACAGTGAAATTAAGTGCCTCCCCAAACCTCAGGAATACGTAAACAAATTATTGCCAGTGTATGTGAATTCTCTCGTTTTTTTCCTTTACTACTCCAATTTTATTATTTTAAATGGCAGTTGATGAATATTGGTAAAGGAAAACAAATTCAATGCTGAATGAAGCATTTACTCTACATAAAACACTGTAAAAGTAAGAAATTAGCTATTCAACCTACAAAACTGCATTGACAGTAAACCATAGCCAGTGTATCATGCTGAAAATATTCCATTGGTTCTTAATAACTTTCACTCATTCATAGGACTCCTCTCTGCATTCTATTTTGGATTTCTTGGTTTCTTGCTATTTATTTACAAGCAGTTCCTCAATCTGACTGCCACAACAGCACAGCATTACCATGCAGGAGTTCACATGTGTAATTGGAAGAAATATTGTACTTTCACGTCAGCATGTTCCTCTGAGAAATAACTTGCTCTATCCACCTACTGTATATTTTTGGAAAATACATATAATTTCTTAAGCAAATTATACAATGCTAACATTCAGGAAAATTCAAGTGACTCTGAAAGCTTCATCAGAGTCTCTGGAATAGTTTCTTTGCTTTTTCCTTGGTGGAAGTTGGGATGTGACAAGGAGCAGATCATGATTACCTGGTTCTCAGTTGCTCAGAGCTGACATAAAAGTTCTGACTGGTACAACGAGCATGAGATCTTACACAGCCAAAGGCTGTGGGAAGCACTTCTCACACTCTCTCTGCCTTGTTCCTACTCTCTTCCCTGCACACTTCACGTATTGCTTGTCCTTCCACCACTCTCATCTCTCTCCCAGCGACCCCAGTGTCCTCCCCTTCTATGACCTTATCTTTATCAGCAAGCTTTACACTCAAATTCATCTAGTTACAAAGAAATTCACCCAGTTGCACTAGAAACAGTATTAGAAGAAAGGAGTGCTTTATATTACGTTTATGTCAATTTTGCTATACATTGTGGATTGCACAATCATGAAGAAAAAAAGACAACATAAGAAGGTGGAAGAAGGAGAGATGAAGGTTAAAATAAACACAAACAATGAGCATCACTGTACAGTGAGGAGATAGTTCTGATGCTCCAGCAGAGATTGAAGGAAAGAAGAGAAACAAGTCAGCTCTAGAGTGAAACGAATTGTGGAGAGAAGTGAATTTCAAAAAGGGAATGAAACAAAACAAGGTGGGATGTATGAGCTCCAATATATCTGAAGGACTAGCCTGAGGTTCCTAATAGCCTGCCTGCCTGCCTGCCTGCCTGCCTTCCTTTCTTTCTTTCTTTCTTTCTTTCTTTCTTTCTTTCTTTCTTTCTTTCTTTCTTTCTTT
>VXAL01005371.1:51312-91840 GCA_013399475.1 Chauna torquata | reverse complement strand
TCCTCCTTTGTGCTTACCTTCTATTTAATTAGCAATGGTACCTCTAAGTCCATCATGCTTTCTAGGACATTGTGTCTCAGAACACCAGTGTTGATGAAAATCACACTGCCTCTGTGTCCACTTCTTTTTTTTTTCTTTTTGAAAATATTGCTTAATAAGACAGTCACTTATGGTTTTCATAAAGCTGATACAAAGCTTAAGAGAAGACTGAAATCCGGCTCTCTAAATTGTAGTCTACAAGACAATTCTGTTTGGCTTAGAAAGACACATGCAATCACATAGCATGTCAAGGTTTTCTTGCCATCTGGCTCCTGAATAAACTTACATTGTAATCTAGTGTCTGTTTGTCAAGAAGTTTGATAGTCTGGTTTAAATTATAACCTGTTTTCATTTTCTTGTGTTTTTTTTTTTTTTCCTTCATGTTGGCTGAGATTTTCCATGACTGGTCCCTGCCTGGTGATGCTCTCTGGAAAGTCTGAGAAAATCCATTCCAACTACTTTTGCATCATGTGAAACTGCATGAAGAATAAAAAGCCTTCATTGTACAAAAGCTCCCAAAATCAAAATGTAATTCAAATGCAGCAGGATGTTGGAAATTGGCATGTATGCATCACGCACTGTTAAAAATACATTCAGCATTTGAGACTGCAAAGAAAGGTTAGAAAATAGAGAGCTGAATGACTAAATTCACCTCTGCACAGACTCTCTAGCCAAACTAATGAAGTTTTGAAGTCTTTCATGAAACAAAATTTATCATATAAAATTTTGCTCTATTGGAATATAATGAATAACAGTCATGACATTGATAAACAAACAAACAAAAAACCAAACCAAACCAAACCAACAACACCCTCTTTCTATAACACAGTACCAGTAATCATGTTCATATGTTATAATACAGGATGGAACAGGTATTTGGATTATTACAGGGTTAGCAAATGCACTAAAATGAGACGGCTGCATAGGGAATGTACTGAAAAAGATATACAAAAGATTTTTTTTCCACATAAAAATCCTTAAGTAAATAAAATGACTGTCTCCTTATTGTGGCAGTAAACACGGCAACTTTCAAAGTTAAAACATTAGCACCTATTTAAGCATAAGGTTTTTTTTTTTAACTGCACTAGAAAAAAACAATTAGCAAGGTAATCTTTTTACATGAACTCACACAAATAAATCATGCTTTCTGGAAAGCAGAAAACAGAAGAAATCGTAGAGTAAAAAGAAAAAAAAAAAGATTAGTCTTGCAATTTAGTGTCTCTCCATATGTGGGAATTGAGAGAAAAGAGACACAATAAAATATTCTGTAATGAAGACATCACATTTCAGTCATCAATAAACTGAGTTTACAATGGGGGGATTATGATATTCACAGCCAATGGTACCATAACTTTGAATTAGCCCTTCTTAAGTCAAAAGAACGACTTGGGATGAGTAAAATGCAATTCAGTGTTAGAACGCAACTCATGGTTTGGCTCATTCTAAACTACCCTAAAGAAACGTGGCTTTGAAGAGAGTCTCTTTCAGTCAGTATTAATAGTTGCCAAAATTCAAATTCAGTCTCCTCAGTTCCATTTGCCTCAGGATTTGACTTCTGATCCATTCTACTCATAACTTGAAAACATTCATGAACAAAACAAGCCAGATTCTCTCTACCTTTTTCCCTGTTATTTACTCCAGAAAAAAATGGAGGGTCAGTGATCTACCTTTGTAATTTACACTGCAGTATTTTAGGTAAGCTGTGGCACTTCAGATCCCATTCACGTCAATGACTTTCTTTTTACCTTCGTAACTTAATTGGAAATATCCTTAAGGATGGGAAATTCTTTTGCTGAAATTCAGATGTATAATATTGAACTACAAACCAAGCAACAGCATGAAACTCATGCTGCAAACTAAGTAAGACTGACTTTTGCAATTCTTGGCTTTTTGATTTTAACTATGAACATGAGAGTGCATTATACTCAAATAAACTCAATTTCTGGGCAAAGAATAAGTTTATGGTATTTTTGTTCTTCTGCCTGGTGTCTAAAGAAGGTACGTGAGGTTGCTCGAGTAGGTTTCTTTCTTTTTTTATGGTGATTTTCTAGATTTTACCTTAGAATTAACATTAAGAAAATCAAATTGGTCTTACTGAGCTTGGCTGAAAAACAATGGAAAAATACAGAAGGCAAAGAAACCCTCTGGAATCCACAAATTCAAGATCTCTTCAGGCAAAGGTGGGCTGTGGAGTCCTTACCTCAGGATCGTTAGTGGTGAGCTTCACACAACAATAAAAATGAAATCTTTTAAACTGTCACTCAGCCTTAGGGTTCTGGTTCATACCAAAATTACAGCTTTAACAAGCTAGTCTTTTGCAGCTTTAGTTCCCAGTAGCAGAAATTTTGAGAAAGAGAGAGGCCATTTTCATCATTTTTCTTACCTCCAAACTGTACCTGGTGGAGACAAATTTGACCCTGAATGAAAAGAAGGGGCTTGTAAGCACCTACATATACATATAGACACTTAACAAATGTTCACCAGTTTTGAAATAAGGGTTCAATTCCTTCTGTAGTGAAGATGGTGCAAACAGCACCTAGGGTACTAGTTCTTCCTATTAGAAACTCCACTGCATGTAATCACTCACAAGCCATCTCAACTAGTCAGTCCTTCCAGTAGACAAAGCCTGCTATACTTAAAATAAACCTCCAAGCCATAACTTGTAGCTTGAAGTGCAAATTACAGTACAATGTATTTTACATTACAGATGCCAGTTTCTTAGGTATATCATGAAAAAAATGCCCAAATCTTTTACCTACTGAAGGAATTAGCACCATCCATTCTACTCATAACTTGAAAACATTCATGAACAAAACAGGCCAGATTCTCTCTACCTTTTTCCCTGTTATTTACTCCAGAAAAAAATGGAGGGTCAGTGATCTACCTTTGTAATTTACACTGCAGTATTTTAGGTAAGTTGTGGCACTCAGTAGAGTTATGAGGGAAGTGTCCTCTGGCTGTAACCTATTGCTCCTTGCCTGAGCAGTAAAGGACAACACAATATAGTGCGCAGGTACCCTCAAAAATGAGGAGCCCTCTTACACATCGGCATTCTCCTGGGTTTATTTATCCACGTGCAACTGGAACACCAAGCAGTCTAAAGGGACTTTCCATAAGGTAAGTCTGGCCAAATGTATAGGATGAGCAATCAAATTTTACCAAGGTATTCATCAAAAATTTTATATACACTTTGACTTTCTCCTATTAATATGTAAGCTTCCCCTGCCATATTTAAACAGACCTACTCCTGAAAAAAGAAACTGATTTCTGTCTTGAGTACATATTAATAAATGACGTATCCTCCTTTTTTAATATACTTTGGTCACAAGTGAAACAGCTACTGCATTTGCATCCTTAAATTATGGTAACTGTTATAGTAATTATTATACATATATAGTCACATACATAACAAGTAACTATAATCACTAGGTCAGTGTATCATTATGGTGAGCAAGATCAACTCCTGCAGTTGTCTTTCAGATTCTCTTGAGTCATACTATCAATTACACTAATTCGCTTATATTTGAGGGTTTTTCTTCCAAAACTCACAAGCTAGAAATCTCTTTATATCCGGCTGCTAAATCAGAAGATTGTTTCCCTCACTTGAGGGAAACAATGTAGCCCATACGCCCACAGAACAATCCCAGACCTGAACTCTGGTGATCCTTTATCTGGAAAACTGTCTGTGAGGGCACCTACTGCCATCCAGCTCAGCAACTGTACATTCTTGCACAGAATTTTGGCCATATATGCCAAATTATATGCCAAGCAAATATTTTCAAAGCTGTAACTTTTCATTTGTGTCTAATAATACAAACATGTTCCATAGCAAGCATTTTTGTTGTTGGTGGTGGTGGTGTTTATTTTTATTTTTTATTTTTTTTTGACAAGAACATATCTATTGTCCTCTACAGACTCTTTTATTCTCCTACAGAAAAGCACTTAAAATTATTCTTTCTTTAGAAGGAACCATCATTGCTACTCAACTTACTTCTCACAAGAAAAAAGAGCAAGAATGCAGGAGAAACTCCATGTTTTTATTCTTTCTAACATCCTTATTAGAGAATGAGTAAATGAAAACTGAAAACCAGTCAGTAACAGGACCACTGCTTAGAAATTCCTGTTTCTTGCATCTGTATTCAATACACTAACATACACTGCTTTTGCTGAATAAAAGTAAAGAGTTTTGTGTACGCAGATAGGGGACAACAATCAGCAAGAGCACTTACAGATTCACCCCTTGTAATCTGGGCGCTAGATGACTACAAACATAAATTCAGAAACAATGAACAGTCTCGGCTCTCAGCTTTGTTGATGCTATCACTTTCAGTGTGATTACCACACTTCTACAGCAAGCCATAGTATTTAATTGTTGTTCAACTTTTTGCGTTAATGGTGGTATAAAAAGAAAGCGAGAGCACAGAAAATCAGGACTTTTACTAAGCTGTCATTGCCCCCTCTAGTCTGCTTCCAGGCCCATCAATTTCAATCCATGTTGTTCTATTTTGAGGATGCTTTCAGGTGCCTTGAAGAGCACTTCGACAGATCCCTGAAGCACAGCATGGATTGAAATGAAGGTGCCTGGAGATATTAGTAATAGAAATCTCTGACACAGCTCTGTACATTGAGAAATTGCTTGATACTTATTAGAAAGAATCATGTTACAACAACAGTGTTAATACAGACTTCTATGACAACGCATAATGAAAATGTTAAAAGAATTCTGCAAATGAAGCAAAATTGGGCGGGGGGGAGAAGGGGAGCAGAAATGGGAAGAGGAAGAGAGGAAGTTTTTACATACATACGTACATAGTTTAGCAGGCAGCAGTAGTTCTCCTCCCTCCCCTAGTCTCTAAAACCGCAAAGCCTCCAAAATAAGAAACAACCACTAAGTGCATATTTACTTCATTATTTAAAGTCAACAGCTTTTCCCCCCCAAGACATTCAGGGAAAGAAAAGTAGGTAAAGCTATAAAATATTACTTTTCCTGTTTTAGCACCAAAATTCCAGAGAAATGGATTTCAGATTTTTTTTTTTCAAAAACATTACAAAATGTTTTTTACTTCTGGATGAGAATTTTTTAAGCAAGATTTAGGCCAAGAATGTTTTTAATAGGTAAGTCATAAATTCTTCCCTATTAAGGAGGTTTATAATGAAAGTATAGACAGACCTTCAACTGTTGTGGAGCAAATGGTGATCCCTCAATAAACTTGGCAAATATTTAATATAGCCCTATGGGATTTCATTTTAAAGAAGAAAGAGATTCTACCAATTATGGGCCAAAGCTAACTGATTATATACTCCCGTTCCCTTCAGCACATGTTTACACCAGTAGGGACATCAGAAATATGGGGAACACTTACTGGTCTAAATCCCAGCCCTCAGCGTGGACACCCAACCTATGCAAGACAACAGAGCATAAGTACAGATGCATATGTGCTTGTACAACTCATGACTGCCCGACTTTCACTGTTGGTGGACTTCTGCAGTGACATAATTAGGTGTAGCAGACAAATCCCTGATATTTACTTGCGTTACCTAAATAAGCTGTAGTAGCAATGGAGTTTTGCTGGGAACTCCACACGAACAAATAAGATTAAAAAAAGTAGGCTTTTGGTGAACAATTTTTGGTAGGAGATAGTGATTCAAAATCAAAGAAAGCCCGATATGATATTGCATGTATGGGAGAATGGCAGATGATAATCAGAAGTTTTAACTGATTTCAGGCACCTGCTTTTTAGATCTTCTCCAAAGCTTTGCTAACATAGCCCAAATGAGATCACCAGTGATTTCCCTACTCCTAACTTAAGCTGTAAACTAACGTATCAGAAGAAATATGCAGCATTATTTTTCATGTGGACAAACATCCATGAATTGGCTCAGCTGCCCACACCTAAGTGTCTAGCGACATCTGAAATGCTGAAGGCTATTTGACAGGTCCACCTGGGGCAGATAGGCCAGTGGAGGCAGTGGAGACCTTGTCCTCCTGGAGAGGCAGCGCAGGTCAGAGGGCAGCTCAAATCCAAGCGTGTGAACTGTGTGTGAGCAGCAGAGCCAGGTGCCAGCACAGATGAGGTTAGCACAACTCAACTTGTGATCAAGTTTTAGGATTCAGGCACTAGCTGTAAGAACAAACAGGCTGCCTTATTTTCACAGACTGTTCGAGCAGGCACATTTTTTACGCTCAAATTGCTTTACACAGATCTCTGTATATGTTTTAATGATGAACAGGAATTCTAATTTACCACATCTATGGGCCATGGAAAATAGTGTGAAGTCTTAAAATAAACATTGTACTTTTACAAATAGTTTGTTATTTATGTAAACTTCTTGTTTTCACAATAATTTCTGCCTAGGATGAGTGGGATCTCTTAACCTGATTCATAATGTTCCACATTATATGCTAAAAGTCATTTTCAAAATTATTACTCTTTTAATTTGAATCTTTTACAACAGAAAGCTTTGTTAACACATTCAGGATTGTACTGTTCTCTCTGGGGAAAAAGGACAGTGGGATTCTCAACCATGGATATGGGAGCTATCCAAAATTTTAATTAATGTCCTCTTGTAATGACTAAAAAAGTGCCATGTTCACAACTTTGGGAAGTTTCATATTATGTGTGGGCAGCCAAGCAGACTACCAATTAGAAACATTGAACAACTGGTATCCGTCAGAAGGTCATGGTCAGAAATCACAAACAGGGGAAGGAAATATGACTGTTAGGAATGGTAAATAACACAGAGGGCAGAGGCTAAGAAGAAAAGAAGTAAAGTAACAGGGTAAAAATAGACCTGAATATGAGAAGACAGGAGAGAACAAAGAGGAAACAGAGCAAGAAGAAATGGACTGCACATTAAGGAAAAAGGTAAAGGAGGAAGGCTGAAGGAACTATAAACAGCCAGGAGAACACTCAGTCAGGAGGAAAGGAATAGGAAGAAGGAAGAGAAAAAGTTTAAACAAAAAGTTAAATGGGTAAAGACAGAACAGGTGAAAGGAATAAGAGATGCACAGGGAGAAATGACAGAGGTAAGAAGAGAAATGAAGGTAAACCTGATAGAAAAGAATGACTACCATAAAAAAAAAAAAATGCAGAGAAGAAAAGCAGTGGAAAGGTTGCCTTACAGTAGAAGCCTTGAGGAAGAACACAACAAATATGCCCAGTGATCTGGGTTCCAGATCAGAAAGGTGTGACCTGTTCATGGGAGTTTAGTATCTGTTTTTTTTTTTTCTTTAAATGAGAAAAAGGGCAATACTAGCGATAACTAGCTTAAGAAATAAACTAAATTTAGTCTGATGTACTAATTCTTTTTTCCTCTAAAAGTCCTTTCAAGGGAGTAGCTATTGTTGAAAACATTCATTTTTAAATGCAAACTTTCCTATTTTGGGCTAATTTATTAAAAGCTCCCATTCAATTAACAAAATACGAGCTAAGTTTGGGAAAGGATCTGGTCTTGAATTAGCTTCTCTGAACAGAAGCTACAGACATACAACAGCTCCAAGTAAAATGGCAAGGCCTTTTGTCTTAAAGACCACAAATGCAACAGAAACAAAATATAATAAAAAATGAAAACTCAGGTACAGGAATTATGTATTTCATACTGAATAATTATTTCTGTACTGCCCGTAAATCCTCTCTGGTAAGCTGTGCATCTAAAACTCATCGAACTGCCAAGGGGTAAACGCAGCTCCATCCATCACACAGCCACTTGACAAATACATTCCATAATAGAAGTTTATTTTTATGGGAGGCTGAATCAAGGACTTTCCCATGCATACAAAAACTTGTCAAAATTATTTATGAGTCTTGCTGAGACACACAATATGTCATATCAAACTCCTATTTTCCTTCCAAGCACAGACTGTCAATATCTCTGCTACTATCAATAATGTGGAACACCGCTGCTATAGGCCCTCAGGATTTTGAGGTCATTTGCCCATCCTAGCCTGCTGCCAGACGCTGTCTCTAGCTGCAATGCAGCTGAGGAGAGGTGTATTTACAACCTCCGCGAGGTGTAGTTAAGGTAAGCACTAGGGACTGCATTCAAAGGCTTTGCCAACATAAAATAAAATGGAAACATATGTTTGAAAAATTACAGTTGATTATAGCTAGAGTTATGAAAATAATGAAAAAAATTTTGTTGGCCTCTTTCTAAATTAGAAAATCCAAAAGCTTACCAGCATTCTCTGGCATAATTAAACAAATAATCACTTCTGATGAATACGTTTGCACCTTTCTGAAACTATGCTAAGAAAATCTCATACATAAGAGGGCTATTATTACCCTTTTTGACCAGAAAGATAGCTTAAAATCTCACAAACTTTGTTAACAAGGAAGAGAAGCTCACGAAATCAAGTATTTATTTAATACAGCCCTGCTTATTTGCAAAAAAACACAGGAAGTCTTAAAGCAAACACTAGTGTTTCTGCGAGTGGGTCCAGGCCCCTGTGCAGAAAGCATTTAGCTTTCTGCAGACCGTACCCTCAGACCTCGCTCAGCCACGTCTTCTCTCCCGGCTTTATTGGTCTTCCTGCTGTTTGGTTCACAAACACTACCCAGTCACAGCACACCCTGTCTGAGACAGTAATTCCCCCTACTTTTTTGGCTGACTTGACTTATTACTATTTTGTGTCAATATTTCGTGCCTTTCTGGTACCAGCCCTTCCCTCCCTACGCTGGACTACCCCTTTCGCCCCCCGCTGCTGCTCCCAGCTCTGCAGCTGGTCCCTCTGGGCTGCGGAGCTAAGGTACCTGGCCTCAGCCGCCTCTGCCCGCAGCTGCTCAGGTGCCTCTGGGCAGCTCTCCCCTTTCCAGAATCACGATGCAGAAGTGCCCACCGTGGCCCTGCAGATCTGTCGTGTGTCTCACCGAGCCTGTGTGCTCAGGGTACGGGCTGTGCCTCCCCTGTAATGCACTCTGCTTCATCACCACAGCATGCCTCACCAGCCAGGAGCTACTCAGCAGTGAGAGCGTATACCCTCCACAAAAACAGCAAGCATGCGTTTCTCACAGCAGCTGCAGGACACCCATATTGTTCTCTAGTTAAAACTCTCCACAGCGACACTATTAGACAATACCTAAAACCTTCTTTTACTGAGCTCGAACAGATAGCTGGAACTGCTTGACCAAAACACGTAGGCAAGAACAGGGCCCCGTTCCTGGGCTGCACATACAAACAGATCTCAAGTTGTGACAGATTTGCTCTGCGCTTCATCTGCAAATGGATGATGGGCGTGCAGGAGGAAGGGGGATTCACATAGCACATGGCAGGAGGCTCTCTTCTCAAAGGCAAAGTTATAAATTCATGTCAGCCCAGTAGCTGCTGGGCGCAACAGACTGCCATTTGGGAAGTCTCTGAGCCTCTGATTCCTGTTAATTTTTAGCTGCCCTTTCATGAATGACAACATGTGCTAGGGATGAACTGTCTATCAAAATCCGAGAGGAGGAATTTCTTCAGTAAAAGCTCACAGTGGGAGATTTATTTAGCTATCTCCTCACACCCAACCATTATAGCTGAGGAGATTATACTGATACTGCAATTAGCTTTGAAGGAGCTGGCTTGGATATTGGAAAGAGTGTGGTGGTGTAAGCATAGAAATCTGTGGCAAATTCACACAGCAGAGAAGACATAGAGGTACGGTACTGCTGGGGTTACATTGGTTCCAATACTGCCCCTAATGCATTCACCGTCCCATGGCATGCCCTTACTGCCTCCTTCTCTGAGAGGAGTTATACTGTGAAAAAGCTCTATGTCCAGACAATAAGTTTTTGCAACTGTAGCATGGGAAACTTACTGAAATACAGGAAGGACAGCAAAATGTGGTGCAGACACCAAGAGTTACTTTTGTGAACTTGCACTGTTTTCAGCAGCAGCCCACAATTGTCTGCCTAACCCCAAGGGCAGCATTGTCCCACCCATTGCATTTGGTTTTTGAGCAGGTGGTTGGGAAACTGCATAAGGCACTAGGCTCTTGCAAAAAATGCCTTACAGGTCCACTGTCATCAGTGCCATGTATGTTTTAAATCTTCACTTCCTAAAGCTATAGTACCTGCTGTGGTTGGTACAGCTGGAAAAAAGAACATGCCCAGGTGAGTTCTTCAAGTGTCTGACGGGCTGAAAGCTCCCATGCACTCATTTAACCTATTGAAGGGTCACTTTATACATTTTGAGGAGCTGTGTGTAGCCTGGAAAACTTTTCAAGAAATTAAAATTTGAGAGACATTCAAAAGAAAAAGGCAGATGATAAGATCTACACAGTAGACTTTTCTTACAAGCCTGTACAATGCCTGTCCCAGGAAATGGGAGGTTTTAAAATTCTACCATCTCACAAACACCAACTTTTGTATGTAGTAGTACAGAACTTCACTAAAATACTACTAAATAATAAGGAACACAGCAATAAGCACGTTGTCAAATTAGAACTAACATTACAAAAAAGGCTAGAAAAAAAGGTTTTCTCATCATTTTTATTGTTATTGCACTAGAATTAGCTTGCATTGTCTTCTTGAATTTTTGCCTGCCTGGAGAGAATTTAGAGAAGGCAACTATTCACAGCCTAGCCAAAACAAGAAATAAAAGTACTGGTAGCCCATGTGAACACATCCAAGTTTGTCCAGAAAATGCATTTTCAGTACTTTAAAAAATCCCACTTTCCTAAGGCATAAGGGCAACAGAGCTATTTAACAATTTTTGTTAGTGGTTTAAAACTGTCAGGCATCTGAGGTCTTTTTAGTGGTATACTTTCCACATGACGTAGGTACAACTCATTTTGTCTCCAACAGAAGCCATCATGCCTATTACTCTTTGAACAGTACACTGCAAATGCACCTTTTAGAAGAAGAAAAATATAATCCTATTGATTTTTCTCAGCCCTAAAATGTAATAATTTGAGATTATTTTCAGGCAACAGTAAGGCCAATTGCACTGAGGCTGATTACTAAACCCAGAATCCTAGCTCCTGTTAAAAGGTATTTATAAACACAATTACTTATTTAAGTTTAATGTCCCTGTGGTAAATCATATGTTGCTATTAAAGTGCTGTACTTACTGTACCACTCTTGTCTTGTAAGACAGTGAAGACTGCCAAAAATGACTGAACAGGCAAGGAAGCCTAACCACTATATTTTATACTTAGAGAGACAGCAGTAACTGATGCAAAGCAAATGTCCTTTTACTCATAACCATTCTGTAATATTAGAAGAAAGATATAAGTCAAAGATTAAAACATGTAGAGCCTGAACCGCCAGTGACTTGCATCCTGAGTAACCATTTAACACTGGTGCAAAGTAAAGGTAAAACAGTAACATTCTGACTTGGCAGCAATTTACATTCTTTTTGCACAGGTTTAAATGACTACTCTAGAACAGGGAGAAAGAAGAACCAGCTTGCTGCATTTCAGCTAAAAGGCAAGACATTTTTAATAGTGCTACCTGTATAAACTTTTAGGGTATCTGATAGCTAAAAACACTGCTTTTTGCATCATATCCTTAATTATTTTCTTTAGTAGTATAGAACTGAAATGCAACGGTTTGGTCTCTTCCAAGCACTCGTTGTGCTCTTTTGCTTCTAAAAAGAATTGCTGCATTTTAGTTACTTTTGGAGGAATTCCCAGGAAGGTAAGACACAAGAACGTGGTTGCTTTGCTGTAGCTACTCTTTTCCCTCACCTAAGATGTGTTTCACTCCTGCAATGTCCTTAAGCAAACATTTTCCTTCTCTTCCTGTCAAACTAAGGAACTTTGTTAGCAACACCGTAGGACAGGAGATAACTATAGAGCTCTCTAATTGTTAAGCTCTTGCAAGGGCTGAGCCTGATCATTCACTGAGTTGTAGAGTTGATGGGATTCGTGTAGCTGGTTATAAATTGATAATCTAAATTAATTCATTCAAGCAGAAATCGATTTTGTAACTCCTTGAGAGCTTGTAATAATGCTTACCTCCTACCGTTAGCTGCATTCTCCGTTTCATAAAGCTGGTCGGAAACAGCTGGATTCAGGTGACCTGCTAGCTCATTAAATCTGTTACATGTTCCTTCTGGTAAATGATATTAAGCTGAAATGTCCTTGCGTTGATTTTTTTCCTTTAATTTTATGACAGAAATAACCTAATTTGTAACACAAAATAACAATCTCCTTGGATTACTTTGCCTTGTTAAAATATTTTATGCATTTTTCATTTACACGAAGGTAATGGAAAAACACTTAAACTATCTGTTATTTAAACCACAAGAGATATGTTACTGAAAGTCTGATAGCCGCAAAAATGATTGCCTCTTCATAGTCTTTGCTTTATATCTGTAATAAAAGGCGGACAATTCAATTCATCGGTTAGTAAATAAAGTACGATAGTTTTTATTTTATTTGCTCTGCATTGCAAGAACTAAAATCAGATTGCTTTTTGAATTCATTTAAAAATGGGCTCATTATTTTCCTTTTCTACTTCTAATGCAAAATGTCTGGTGTCTATTTTGAATGTTATACTTCTTTTTTCTAAATCTAAAGCAAATATAACCTAATTCTAAATGTCAGATTAAAAGTATAAATTTCTTTCATTGACTCCTCTGTAATTATTTAAATATTGGTGACAGAATTGTCAGTAAGCAGTGCTGAAAAACTGAATCAGAGTACCTCACGATGGATCTGATACAAAGCATAAACGCATATTTCTCAGAACTTGACGACTTCTTCTATCAACTTTTATGACAAATATTGAGTAAGTGCCATGAATTACATTGCTGAAATATGCTGCAAGGCAAAAATGTATGTTTGTCGCTAGATAAAGCCAAAATTCTACCAAGTCCAGTGCAGAAACATCGCCTGTTTAGGGAATGGGAAAATGTAATGTTGTTTTTCTGTACAGTCCATACTTCACATACGGTAAAAGGAGCAAGCAACCCTGAATCAAAAAGCTTAAATATGCCCTTGAACGTTTCAGTTTACCATTTCCAGCAGACGTCACCATAGAGCAAGGATTCATGCAGGCTGAAAAAATGGCAACACTATCCAAAGAAATTATGATAAAAACGTTTAAGAAGGCTTAGCTATTAAGATAATAGTAGCTAAAATCAGAATTATTAGCTTATTAAAATTAAAGATCCATATAAAGATAAACCATCCTTTTAATTATCAGAAAGAAAAAACGGTATTGATTTCAAGCTTCTGGCAATAACAAAGCACAGAAAAGCACAATACACACAAAATACACCTATCCTTCCAGATGCATGAAACTCACAACTATAACACTAAGCAACGCATATGCATAAAAGCGCAAGTATGTTTTCTAACAAAAACTCATGATAGTTGCTAACCTGACAGCCATATGTACCACTACCCATACAGAAGCAACTGCTTTTTCACTCACACCTTTTCTTACAACTTTTATACTCACCAAGCAGACTCTACTCATTCCCTAAATCCTACTTTTTAACTGCACATCATAATCAAAACTTTGTCCAACAGAATTTATTCAGTAACATCAAAATCAGTATAGAATTTGATAGCATAGTGAAAGGTGATGGTAGCTTGCAGAACCACAGTGAATGCACTATGTCTAGAAGAAGTTGATGAAATATCTGATCATTTTTTCCTCTTTAAAAAAACTGGAAAATAATTCCTATTCCCCAGTATTTTTTCCTAACATTTACTGCCTTAAGAATTAAAACTGTGCCATTCTGTATGATGGTGTTCAATCCTGACTGGCTGGAGTTTGTCTGAAAGACAAATGCTACTCAAGGTAGTGCAAGGCTAAATGTTGTAGGCGAGTCTCCGGGAAGACCTGTCTTTGAGACATAAATTCTAATGACAAAAAGCACATAAAGGGAATTTTTTCACTATACCATACCTCAAACAATGTGTCCTGTTTTCTCTGTGAGCTTGGGCAATTTGTCTGGCCTACAGAGAAGAGTCAGGGCCAAGTCTTTGCCAATTTTCTCTGTTGCTTGTGATCTGATTTGCATAGCACGGGAGGAAGTACTCCCCATGCTTAGTGTAGGCTTCGGATTATAAAGCAATATAGCCCCTTTCCAAGGATGCACAGGGAGGATAAGGGGACACAAAAACCTCTTGACCATTCCCCTCATGAGAATTGACTCTATGGCCACCAGCTCTGGAATCTGTACTCTGAGAAAGAGAATACCAGTAGTCATATTACCCACTTGGAAATAGTTTCAGCACATTTTCTGAAGCAACAATGAAGCAATCGATGAGAAAAAGCTGTTCATCAGATCGCTTCTATGGATGTTTCCACTGGCTGAATGGGGATTGCTGTAAAGAGCTCCTTGAGAAAGCTACTGCTACGACAGAGGTGGCTGGAGGTGCTGGTGGGCTGACAGCTGACTCCAGGCTCAGGAGGACTCAGCGTCTGGGCTTAAGTGACCGAGCCAGTGGCGTTTTCTGGATTCTTCAAATTTTTGGTGTGTTGCTTTGATAAGTTTGTTCAGAAACTTTCCTTAATGATTAATGGATAAAAGTTATGTGGTACCCCACATAGCTATGGCTCATCCTCCTGCTGCACTCCCAAACAGGTGCTTCTGAGTGCTAAGAGAGTGTTGAATTTCATTTGATTAAAAGATTCGAACATATTACTGCTCTGGAGAGAAAAAAACTCTTTATAGTATTCTGCTTGAACTGAAGAGTGAACTAAGGCACACTGCCTGCACATGGATCTCCGTATACTCTGTTTGATACCAGCTACTCTTTCAGTGTGAAGAACATATGATAATTGAACAACAACAGAGGCAAAACTCCACCAACCGAGTGAGCTGTTTTGCTGTGCAAGGGAAGGACTCCTAATGGCAATGAGGAATTTCTAACTGCAAGAAGTGTGCCTCGGGCACCGATTCCCATTGGAGCTGTTTCACTAGCAATAGCGACAGTAACAGTAGGTTGGTGTAAACACAAACCATGCACAAACATAAATTAGGCCAAACAGTGATGGTGTAAATACGGAGGACATTGCACTGCGCCAGACAGAGCAGTCATGGCAATTTTCCTGCAGTCATCCTCTACCTTCAAAATAATTGTAATTCTTGGACAGTTTGCAGTCTTCCAGTCATATTGTACTGTATCAGCTATACCCAGGAATAATCACGTTACTACCAAGTAAAGTCAAGTGTTTGCCATTTATGAGTTCAACAGTTCACAGAAGTTGAACCTCTCATTTTCAAAAGGCCAATCAATGGCTGAATTGTTTTCCAGCAACAGAGATCTCAGTATAAAAAACAGTATTTTTAAAAATATATATATAGATCACCCAGCAAAGTCTGGGTCCAGTTATAACACTTTTATACAGGGAAAAGTATATATGCATGTACAAGCACCTTTAAAATCTCAGTTACAAATTCTTTATTCATATACTTTCTATTAACGAAATGCTACCAGTAGAATAGCACATCTGGAGACATAAACCCATCTTTCTCTTGGTGTTATATTGCTGCAGAAGATTGCAAAAGGAAAATACTCGACAAGACTAGGGAATACTGTCATTGCCATTTTCAAAAAACAATGATCAGCAGCTCCCTACTTTGCTTCTTAGCACCAGCGGTCTTCAAGTTACTTGCAAATGAAGCACCACATACACATTGGCTGCTGCCACACCCTTCCTGTTGCTAATCTGTCTTTTTAAATTTAATTTCTTTTATGGTGGCTTTTCCACCATTTAATTAGGCCACAGGGAGTAAGGAGAGGGAGCCTCACTGTCCCTTCAGAGTTTATTTCACAGACTGTTCCCTTCAAGGATTTTATTTCCGTCATTGAAAGCAGACATTCTCATATTGCTTAAACGCAGAAAATGATTAATACAATGAGATTGTTATGCTCCTAGCTAAAATGGCCTTCTTTCTAATGTGAACTACAACAGCTTGAAAAGATGGGCGCTGACACTACACTACAGCTGACAGTTTTTCTTTTTTTAGGTGTACTATTATTGGGATCTGTAATACTGTGTGACCCATAATAATAATCCCACCATTCTCCTCATATTAATATCATAAATTCTGCAGACATAGATGATATTATCATATATCAAATATGACCATAAAACCAATGTGATCTTAACACCTTTGGATTTATCTTGAAAAGAAAAATACTAGATAAAATCATTTATGCTGATATCACCAAGTCTTTACTGGACTACAGTACCACGTTAAGATTACTACATATTTTTAGGAGGATAGGCATTTCTGACAGATTTATTAATCTGTTCCTTGAGTTAAAGTTGTGGATAGTTAATTTGTATGTTATTTAAGTCAATGTTTTCCATTCTGAGTCCCTGGCCACAAGCTTGAAATTCCTGATATGTTGAATTTTGTATAATATTCAGTGCATATATTAAATACTCTAGTTTAAAGGAGCACTACTAGTCAGAGAATAATATTTTACAATATATAAATGGCACCTGTTAGTGCCATTGCAGCTAAAGGTCTCTGAGCTAATGCAAACACATTGTGGGTTAAAATGGCATTCTCAGCTTTGGAGTGATTTAAAAGGAAGCCCATGGCATACAAATATCAAATTGATTTAATACTGGTTTCAAGTTATGTATCTCTGAGACCACTTATACTCTCCAGTAACATGATCGCAGTGGAGGACTTTGGAACACGTGGAAGACTGAAGCAAAAGCTGAATTTTAAAATACTGAAACCTTCAATTTGCCACCTCTTTCTTCCCACCTCTGCTCTCATCAAAATTAGAATTTCCAGACAGATTGTACAATGTGATTGTATGTTTGGACAACTGCTATAATAATAATATACATAAAAAAAAGAGAGCATAAAATGGCTGAGATGCTGAGGCTGCCAAAGTGACTGTGCCACATGCAAACATGATTATTCTCATTTCAAAAAAAAAATTTTAGGTAAAATTTACTCCAGCAGAAAGGAACTATCCAGGGGCCTATATACCACTTATGCCTTCAGTCAAGAGCACCGTGGCAGCAGAAGTGCTGCAGTTCTACTAAGCAATGATGGAGCAATATTTGTGAGGAATTTTTACAGGGCACGTAAACCTATATGCTGTGAAATCCCTTTTTACAGGGATGCTCTGCAAAGCACCAAAAAGGCAGTCTTAAAGTGAAAGGAGAGACAGAAGCAGAACAAAAGAAAGCAACAATGAACAGCACAGCTTCAGAAATACAGATCAAAAGCTGCTCTACGGCCACCGGGTTCTTTCCCAATTTCTTCTCAGTAAATGTCTTCAAGCCTTAGGTCCAGCCATTTGTTTTGTATGTTGTTGGCATGAGGCTCTGTCCCTCAAAGAGCATAACATTTCTGAGAGAAATCATCTAATTTTTTTTGAAAGGTCTATATCTCTCATGAAGAGCAACACATGATGAAAATTCGATGTTATGGTTGCCATTAGGAACCAAATTTCTTTATGGAGTGCACAGGCATTTTGAAAGTGTAAACAGGTTTTCAGTAGTCATTAAAATGAGTTGTCATTAAAAGATCAGATCCTAAATTCAGTTGCTAAAAAAGCACATGGGAGTAAGCAGGGAGCAAGCAAAGCCCTGTCTGTCTTCACATGCACCGTTACTCGGAACGGGCAGAGAAAGGGGCAGTGACTCTCATGGACAGGGGGAGTCATTCTTCTTGGAAGGGTTTCTAGCAGGATGGTGCTACCAATCATTGCAATCTTTTCAAAAGCCCTGTTAGCTCAGATATTTGAGGGTATAATGTCCCAAGCTGCTTGAGTCAAATGGTTAAGTAAGAATGGCTACTTTTTTCCATTGGGGGGGGGGGGAATTCAGTGAATTTAAATGCAAGTAACAGAGCTCTGAAATTACCATCCAGAGAAAAAAAAAAAAGACAAGATATACAGCAACACGTGGGGTTGACAATACTGACATTCTCTGGCCTTCACCATAACCAGAGAGTTGCAGGAGAAATTCTTCTTTGGGTAGTCAGTCTCTCCCTACGACCCACTGCAGCCATCCCAGACTCACTGCTGTGACTACATGCCACAATCTACTCCTTGATGCACAAATTCCCTTTGACACAGATGACTTTAATTGCTTCTTCTTTGTAGCTTTATAGTATATTGTATAATTAATTCAGGAATTAAAGCTGCTTAAATGCATTCAGACACAGCTCTTCGGGAGCTGTTGCAATCTATTTTGTCAATAACCCTGGTTCAAGGGTTGATGTAGTTACACATCAACACAACAAGAAATGTCTACTCTGGATATTTGCAGTATCTATGATAGATACAGACTTTTATGACATGACTAACATTGCATATTTTCGTGTTTTACTTTAAAAAGTTATTCCGATACAAACTTAGAAATAAAAAGTTTCCAAACTACGAAAAATTATATGAAATGTTTTATTTTCATCTCCTAAATATGTTCACCACATTTGAAATTAATTCTTTTATTTTTAAAGCATAATCAACTATGTGAGTTTTTTCCGTAAGAAATTTTATTTTCCTCTTGAGGGTATCCAAAAAGCATTAAAAACCTAAAGAAAAACATACATGACAAAATGAAAGGTCAGAAAGGAGACTGTAATTGATTTACTTTCCTTATGGGTTAAAAAATGTTGGGAGGAGACAGAAGGGGAGGAGAAAGAGGTGGTCTCAAGAAAAGAGGGAGAGAAAAGAAAGTTAAATTTGCCTACTTTCTTTTTTAATTCCCACTTATTTCTTTAACCATGAAAATATCAGAAATGTCAACGCTGGCTTTAACTGGCTTTGCTAAGCATCTGTACTAAGTACCTTAGCAGCCATTAATTCGGAAGCAGTCTCCTCATCTTAAAAGCTGAAAGCAGTGCTTCTTTGAGAGGAACAATCACCAGAGATCACAGAGAGGTGTTCATTTTCCGATCCTGTAGTTTGAGGTTATCTTAGTCCTGCTAAGGTCTGCTCTGGCTATGGAGAACGGGATTACATAGATGACTGATTTAGAGAACAGATAATAGTTTTCTCTCCCTAAATATTAGCTGTCCAAAGCATATATGTGGCACAATTTTGTACACAAAGAAATATTCAATTCTTCTTTTCCAGTACCTTTTATGTCTTCCCAAGCCAAAAATACAGAGCCCTTTTTTGAGAGCAGCATGTTACAACAAAAGAAACAAAATCTGGAAAGCAGAAAAAAGAGCAGCACTAACTCACTGATAGGAATATGGTGTGACAGGAAGGATGAATAATCAAAGATACAGCTGATAGTTTACTGTTAAAATAAATTAAGCAATCCACTGACAAAAAGTCTTTCTTACAGTATTTTAATGTTATGGCTCTGACATATTTTGATCACAAATAGTTTCAAAAGAAGCTCACTGTGCCAGCTGGGCTGTTCTTAAACAAAAACTCTACATTCTGATCCAGGAAACATCAATCATCACGTCTCCAAAATCATTACCATTTATTGAGCACCCATTAATATGCTCAATGCTAAATAAAGCAGAGGAACATGCTGTCCTTATCCACATTTCTGATCATCTGTCCTTTATTTTTGAAGTCAGTTTGGCTCTGCATAAACTCAGAGAGTCTAAAGTAAACAAACACATAGAAATATTTTGGTGACTATGTATCACTGTGCTACACTTTTGCATGCTCGTTTTATCTTTCACATTCTGTAAATATAAAAGAATCCCATTCCAACTGCAGGAAAAGACCTGAAGTTGAGACTCTGCAGGACAAACGTGCTTGAAAAAGGAGCTAGGCTGCCGAGGAGCCACAATGTCTGGCTGCATGTCAAGAAAGTGAGGACAGACACCTGAGCAGCGGCAGAGCTGCTGATCTTCACAAGAACAGGTACGTTACTTCTGAAGAAAAGACAGTACATCTTTTACCAGAGAAGAAACTACAACAACATCCTCCAAAGAAATACAAATTTTTAAGAAGTCAATAATAAAGACAATTATTGAGATGAGTGAAATCTACTTCTGGTTGAGCTTTTCAAAAAATATTGTATCTGAACAACCTCAGAGAACATACTATTGGCAAAGTATTTGCTGAATTTTATTCATTTAAAACATCCAAAAATTGGCATAACTCACCATTTTAGAAAAGGAATGAATATGTATCAGTTGGATGCTCTTACGGTTCTATCTACCTGCCGTGTTACAGAAGAAGTAAAGGTGATGTTCACATAAAGACAATGACAAAATTTCCTTCATTTAATAGGCTACTCTCTGATTATTGGCCACTGGAGTATTAGGTTGAATTGCATCACTGATGAATAGCCAAGGGACTCAGTTAACAAAAATCAGTGCTTTTAAAGTCTTTAATGATCAGAACAAAATGAATGAAAGCATTTGTCAAGATTATGATTGTCATTAGAAAATGCTAATTACATACTAGTTTAATAATTACCACATGATCATTCACAAAAATTATTAAATTTTTTACTTACTTTGAAGAATTAACTTTTTTTTTTAACAAAGTGTTCACAATAGTGCTTTTAGAAGTCAATATTTTTAAGATTACAGAGCTTCTGA
Source organism: Chauna torquata (assembly GCA_013399475.1). Lineage (NCBI taxonomy): Eukaryota > Metazoa > Chordata > Aves > Anseriformes > Anhimidae > Chauna > Chauna torquata. The sequence continues at coordinate 71,368 of VXAL01005371.1, read as the reverse complement.
AGCTGGGCTGCTACTGTTGGAAAGCTCTGATTTGAATTTATTGCAAATACATCTGATTTCACTCACTTACAGACATATATCATTACCCCTTTAAGGAAAGCCACAGCAGAGTAGAAGTCATAAAGAGCAGGTAACTTTCCCACAAAAATAGTTATACAATGAAAAGTTTAACTCCAGTAAAATCCCACTTGTTAATTAACACACATGTGCTAAGTAAGATGTAGCACTTCTCAATATTGAGCTGAGATATGACCTAACAATTGATGCTATTAGGCAAGTATCAAACATATGTGTAAGAGCTGTGTCATCTGCATGGCACAACAGAATATACCACCAGTATTAGAATAACACAGCTTACTTCTGAAAACAGAAATACATATTTTTCTGCAGACCAATGTTACACCGCTTCAACAGCTCGAGGTTTTTTTGCATCAGCAGCCACTCAACAACAACAACAAAAAAGCATCAGGCACTGCTGTGAACTGAAATGGAAATTTTCTCAGCCAATAAGAACTTTCATGGTTCCAATCAAATCTATGACTAATACAGTACTTAGGCTCTTTTGCCAGTCTGCAAGTACAAAATCCCCCCAAAGAACAATTTTCCTATTTTCAGTTTAAAGTTTATATTTTAAACAACCAGGGGTAGCTCAAATAACATCCTTCCTTTTTAGGGAAGAGTATACTTGAACTACATCCAGCTTTAAAAAATACACTCAGAATAAAAGCTGAAAACTACAGAAAATATTTGTTGTATTATTTCTCACCTAAGATCAACATTCTGACTTGGAACAGACCCATAGTGACAAAGTGGCACATCTCTGCATTACTGTCCTTAAAAAGGCCTTAATTCTATTTAGCAACAAAATAATGGTACCCTCGTTATTCTCAGTAGTCCCTACTCAATGTGGGGGAATTTGGGTAACAGGACAGTAATTTTACTTGAGCTTTGCAAAGAAATAATTAAGGTTGACTACTTTAAACGCATGCCATTTCCAATCACAGTGTAAAAGCATAAATGGCTACCTCTGACTACTTTCCATTGCTGCTATGGCACAGGGACAAGGAAAGCTTCAAGAGAAAGCAGATGTGCTACTGCCAAAGCAAAGTCCAGTGCACCCAAGCCCACACAATTTGTTTAATCTCTTCTGCCAAGTGCAGTAGAACCTATTCCAGATCAAACTCACTGGTAGAGTAAGAGTCATGGGGAGGGAAGAGGCAAAGCTCAAGTGAAGGCCTTCTCAGGATGAGTCTTCAAACCTGGTCTTGAGGGGCAATTATTTTGATTTCTTTGAATAAAAGAAAATATTCTATGGACTGAACCTCTGAATAGTTGCTCAAGTTGCATCTGACAAGCATCCGTACTGGGATAAAGTGTGAAAACTCTTAAGACTGGCTAGATTTAGTCAAGGAGCAAAGAGGAATACTATGGCCAGATGACAAGCCACCTCAGGACTTTGGCAAAGGAATATGGAAATCTTCACATATACATCACACTGTTTTGAATCTTGCCCAGGTTAGTGACTGTTCAAGCTTGTGAGTTGTCCATGCAATATTAGTCGGCAGTTCTGACTAGTTTCCACTGAACTATCACATTTGCCGCTCTTGTTGGCAGTTTTAGTCCGAGGAGCGAATGGGATGCAAAATGAACGCTTAAGTCTAAAGGTAGCAGCAGTAGATCAAGGCTGAGACATTAGCAGGGCCACACAAGAATCTTGCACTGTTTTTTTCTGTACTTGGTCTGTGGAATAGAGGTATTCAGTCTCCGTGGCTGTCAAGCTGGCATTTTTCATGAGTACTAAATTCATTAAAATAATATATAAAATTATGTGTTTCAACTTGTCATTTGGGTAAGATCTATTTTATTGCTGCAATTTTTGCTGTAGTATGTACAAATCCATCAAAAGAGTCTCCACAATGCAATCCCATTACAAAACTGTTAACTATGTGACTTCTTCCAAAGAAGCCTTAGATGCTATGACAGTAATACTAGGTCTACATTAAAAATGATCTTAAAAAATATGTAACTGCAATGTTTTGTTTTCAGGGAATTTTTATACAGCTTGCATTTCAGAACCAGGTACACACACAGAACATTTAACCAACTTCTGTGTTGAAAATAAACTTCAGAAATGTAATGTTAGTACTAAAAGATATTTAACCCCTGAAAAACAATCTCAACCCTATTTTTCTGCTACTGAGCCTGGAAAACAAACTCATACATGTCTTATGCTATTTTTTCTTTCATAGGTTTTGTTGATAAAAAAGTTTAGAAAAAAAAGATTACTATACCCGGTATGTTCACTTGATCTGTAGATTGTTACATAAACATTTATTTTCATAAGGACACAATCAGTGCAGTCACTGTAGCAAATAAATACTGCTTGGATTTGAATTATGGCAATATGTAAGCATAATAGATATCTCAAATTTGTTTTCATATCTATATTTTAAAACAATACCATTAAGTGACTATGTTTGCTTTAAAAGGAAGAAAATACTAAATGTGCTATCCATTTCTTTTCATTGTGTAGCCTGATTTAGAGAAGGGAATATAAAAATACGGAACTGGAAGAACAACTAAGTTCAAAATATATGCTAGCATCCAAATAATAATAAGACCAAGTTAGAGCAGAAATGCTACATTTTTCAGGAACAAATTTTCAAATAAGCCTAATTTTACCCATTGATCTAATACCAGCACTTCCACAGAAGTGGAGGTGGTGGAGATGTGGAGAACCAACATAGATTTCTGACTCTCTTTATGTCAGCTTAGAAGGGGATCCTTTGCCTTTGGCATGCAGATGGGTCTGAGGTGCAGAAGAATACTGCAGAAAAGACATGATCAGACCCGTTGATTTTTCTCCTATGTCCTCAAAGAGGTCACAGTTGAGTCTACTGCCAATGCAGTAAGGAAACAAACACATGCAGGTTCTCAAACCATGTTTTCTATAAAGAGCAGTCTCAGAAGCAGCAGAACCAACAGCCCCATTACTAAATAGATGCATCCCAGGCACACTGCTCAGTGTGGATTCTATCATGTCCATGAGCAATAGCCAAACTGCACCTTTTTTCTTTAGCATGGTCATTAATAGTATATTCCTGTAAAATCTATTTGAAACTGACAGGAGGTTGCAAATTATTTTTGGCTGAGGGAGGGAGAAGTGACATGTAGGCAGGCAGCCATCAGCATCATGATTACGAACACACTGTTTCCAGACAGAAAAAGCAAACATGCACCTTACTAAAACTGTATTTATTTTATGCATAAAGGATAGCAGAAAGAAAGTGTCAGCAAAACAAGCTCTGTCAAAAGTTTCTTTCTTTCTGCTCCCTCCTACGCAATAGGACAAATTCTTCCCCCAGCAGAACCTCACGTGAGGACTCAGCCGACATTCTGGAGCTCACACATTCCCACTCCTCAACCCTTCTCTTGTACGGCTACATTTCCTTGTCCCCAGGACTAACATCCTTGTCCCCAGGACTAACATCTCTTTCTCCTCTCTTCTAACACCAGCAACTCTCCTACTGGTCCAGCCACTGTAGTGCTCTGCCCAAACCAACACGGCTGTCTTATTCCACTCAGGTCCATGTCAGCATGGGGAACACCACAGGGCCTAAACTTTCCCTGCATGGAAATAACGAGGATTATTCCTTTGGGCTTGGTGGCTGCTTTGCCTGCGATGTGCTTACACCTCACTCCTTGGTAATCACTACTTTATCTGGACATGAAGTTACAGAAGCTTGTGCCCAAGCTAATGAGTCCTGGGGTCACGCCAAGTACGAATCTATTATAATGAAGACCGAGTGTTTTTTTTTAAAAAAAACAAACAAGCAAACAAACAAACCAAAACAAACCAAAACAAAAAAACAGAGAGATTTGTACATAATCGCCTGAATTCAGGTGCTGGGGCTTAAGGTAAGTGTTAAGTACCATATGATCTACAATTATATGTGAGAGCTGGTGATGCTGGAACAGAGACAGTCTTCAGAACACTGGCTCTGCAACAGGGTGCTCTGGGCAAGCAGCAGCATAATGTACAAGAAAATAGAAATGACAAAATATCAGAAAAGCAGACACTTAAAGAATATTTTCCCTTCGTGCAATTTCTAACAATACTAAAATAAATATTAAAACAAATAAACAAACAACCTAAAGTTTTCAGAGCATAAGGAAAGCTAGCTGTGGTGATAGTTCTGGAGTGACATTCTGACAAAACTCCAGCTGTGTTTCTTCATCATAAAATCTGCCAGAAATACTATGGGTCTTATATGATTTTGTTTTTTTTTTTCAATTAAGAAAGGAATCACAAAGAGCATGAAAAGAGCAAAAAAAGGAAGCAAGGAAAAGAACAAGAGAGAACGTGTGCATGCAAGAGAGAGCAGGTGTGAGAGAAAGAACAAGATAACAAAAGAAAGACAAGACACTATGGATAGCAAAGAAAACCTACACATATATTTTATGAAGTCCTGCTTTTTGATCCCCTGGAGTTCATTTACACAACAGTCTACCTAGTGTGAACACTGCCTTTTCCCCTATCTTCTTTTCATTCCTTTTAGATTTTCTTACCTGCCTGTCAAAAGTGTCATCTTTAATTTCATGTAGGCATACTGATTTCTAGTATAACCCCAGCAAAGGACACTACAATTAATATTAATTAGCATTTGTTAAATCATCTCTGAAGTTGTGCAACACTCCTACTCTGTTACTCATACTGCTTTATGCTTATTAACCACTTCACTTTAGAGCAGGAATTATCAATTAATGCTTGTTTGCATTATGGAATCCCAGTTTCATTTTGGCATAGAAGCATCTTTTCAGTGTTTACTGCTAATCTAAGTTAACCTACTTACAAATCCATGATCACAGATTCAGCTAAAACAAAACAAAACAAAACAAAACAAAAAAAGAAAATGCACAAACCCTTGCTGACAGAAAATAACGTGTAAGGAAGAACTCCTTTGGCATTCCTAACGCTCTTTTGGACTTAAAATATATATCAAATTGATTTGTAAGAATCCTGTTTTGAACTGTGGCCTGATCCTATTCAATTGATACACTGTTGAGACAAAAACAAAGCAAAGCAAAGCAAAGCAAAGCAAAGCAAAGCAAAGCAAAACAAAACGTATAATACGTTGTTTAAAAATTAACAATCAGGAACCATTATAACACAGTTAAAATATCTTCAGTCTGTTTTCCCCATTGATATGGGTAGATGAATTTCAGAATCAGAAGTTAAACAAAGAAGTGTAAAACACAATTATACTGTAACACAAATACATTACACTCCAGAGATAACAAAATATCAACAGCAGTATTAAATCTGCCCTGAAGTGAAGAGGTATGAAGCAATTCATTAAAATAGAAGAAGAAAACTAGCTCATTCTGCAGCTAACAACTGCTAAGGCTTTTTTTTTTTTTTTCAGAACAAGTCTAACCGTGCACAGTTTTCTCCTGTATTTCTTTATACGCAGATGCAGAATGTGTGGGATTGGCCTTCAGACGCTCTCAAACTATTTGGGGAATGTGAAACCGGTGGTGGAAGTTCAAGATCCAGCAGCATTTTCTCTCCTTTTCCTGATCAGTCTTGGCTGTTAGATTATTGCACATGACCAGCCAAATGAGGTGTACTAGAAAAGCAGTCATCAGTGAAAACTGGAACCAAACCTAACAATAATCTGTGGAAAAATTTGGTTTTGAAGCAATAATTTGTAAATGTAAATCTGTGTACCCTTAATGCACATTACTGATACTTGGTAGCTGGGGCTTCCCATTCAGTTGGAAAGATAGATAAATGCAGTAGATGCCGTTCCTGATGCAAAATGCATTATTATTATTATTATTATTATTGAAATCAAGTAGTAACATTTTTTCATTTGAAGAGCCTCTTTGTTTTGGAAATGTAACTTAGTTGCTGTTGAAACTTAAAGAAGTATTGCCTGCTGGGAGAGTTCAATGGCAGAATAAGGCAAAAATAAAACACAGGAAAATTACAAAAATAATTAAAAAGTGAAAAAACTTACAGGTAGAATATGAATTAATAAAATCTAAATATTTCAATTACGTGGGTTATAGTTTGGGAGCTGAAATATAACTTGAAAGAGGACACCTAGGACAAAATTTCATCAACTTAGAACTTGAGTGGAGGGAGAGGTCCTGAAGTGGAAACACATTTATATTTTGTTATAGTTATCTACTAATTTGAATCATCTTAGTCGTATTTTTTTCATAATCCTAAGTAAAGTGAAGCTGAATCCTAACATGAGCTCTCCAGTTGATTTTAACCTGTGTGCAGAAGATGTTAGTGCTTTTAGCGTGAAACCCTATAACAACCATAACTATAGACCAGCAATCTAGGCTGGGTCACACTTCAAAAACATAATTTGGCCTGTGTCTCGAAATCTAGCTCCCATCCATGTGTATAAAAACAAATCAGTTACTCCAGAAAGAAGAGAATGGCTAAAACTTAAATCAGAATAATTTATCGGTTGCTAATGCAATCGCTCTGCAGTGTGCTACTGCAGTTCAAAAGCTGTCAGTCTTCCAATACTTTTCTCCAATTTTCCCTGGGTGTCCTAAAGTAGCAAGCTTTCTTACACTGCAAAAAAAGCAATCATGCAGCAATCATTTTGTGGGTACACTTCTAAGAAATCTCCAAAGAGTCTGTGACAAATCATGTAAAAATATTCTCTTGGCTACAGGTGCATTTTGGTTCTTTAGCTTAAGTTAGCTGTTGTACAAGACATGGAAGGTAGTACAGAGACTCTAAGTGAAACAGCTAAGCTTATTTCTCCCTCGGGTAAGGCTAATTTCAGAGCATGACATGAATGTAGCTACCCTGCAGGTCTCATTTTTGATTAAGTCTTAAAATTATCTTAGTTTTTGTCAGGTATGGATTATTTTGTTAAGTAAAATAAAAAATAAAAGCCTGTCATTAAAAATGTACCCCATTATTTATTTAAATGAACCCAACCTAGTAAGGATGCATTATAATCCAGCCGTAGTGACTGGATTCCTCAGTTAGACTTCAGTGTCTAACTGAGCTACAGCTTAGTGGGGGACCATGCACCATCTCAAAAGCTGAGTACTTTCCTGTGGTAGTTCACTGCTTTGCCTTTGCTGAAACAGTTAAATGCATCTCATCCTGCAGATATATATATATATATACATTGATCCGCTAGTGTGGAACATCATAAATACTGAGTCGTCACTGCCTGCTTCCCAAGTTTCAATGAGCTGGTCCATGCAGGCCATGGCTGCTTCCCGTAGGTTACCATGCTATGCCAAATAGCTTGTTTCAGTTATAATCATGTTAGCACTTTCTGCACTAGAATCCTTCATTAATACTGTACCCACACATTGTAAAATAGTTAAATCTTTACAATAGTTTGTTCTTAGCAAGTTCTCCGACCTCACTGTGTTGCTCATGACCCCATTAATGCTCAATGAAAATGCCGTTACTGCTATCCTCTTCCCTGCTCCCCCTCAAGGACAGAAACACCACCAAAGATTTATTAGAGATCCCCAAATGAATTTGGAATTTCTCTCTTGAATTACTTACGCTTTTAGTAAACCGCCTCTGGTCTGTCAGTGTTTCAGCCTCTACACTTGCAGAGAACAACGCAATTACAAAGAAAAAAACACCACCACATAACAATCCTTCCTCTCCAACGCTATGCCCAAATCACATCTATATAAATTAAGTCTGTATGTTCATTGCGAATCAGATACAGCAAATAGAAAAACTAAACTAACACTAAATATATACATTTGGTTTTCAGCCATGGATATGCATATATCTATAGCTGCACGATCATGTTCCCTGAGGCAGAATTACAGGGCAGATACTTGAACCAAGCAATGGGGAGTGTCTGTGGCATAACATCTCCTGTTAAACTGGCCACAAGAAGGCTCTCAGAAATTCATCAGTGAAAGTGTAAAAATAGAACAGGGAACCAGTTTTTGTTTAAAACATATAATTAAATTATAGATTCTCCCAGAGTTTTAAAATAATTTCAGTTCTTATATTTGTACAATAGTTATGAAAAAATAGATTTTTCATAACAGTCTGCAAGATGTCTACAGATATATATAGATTAGGAATAATTAAAGAAGAAGGCAGGAAGGATTCCATGATCTGAGTGTGTTGCAGTCACTCAATAAAATGCTTATTTGTTGGATAATATGGGTTGTTTATATGGATAATAAAAATTTAAGTTACATGTATTATACTTGCTAGCTTGATTTTTTTTAACAGATGCACTTTTAAACTTGTATAGATAACACTTTATTTGCTAGCAAAGAGGTCTGACTGCTAAATTGAAATATGCAAACTTTTCTTACACAGACCCATGCATCCCTGTGTCTGTGTTCTTCCCCTCACAGTCGTTTTTTGTCAGCTTTGGTACGTCACTGGTCTTTAAAATAGCTTTTCTAATTATTATCTGAATCGACAGGAAAGGCACGAAATATACCAGAAATAAAACGAGTTAAATTAAAAATACATAAACACAAAGCTTTAGACAATAAAATAATCTGCCCAAGACTTAGAGGACATCTAGAAAACAGTGATCTTTCTGTTCCCTGTTTGTAATAAAACTAGTCCAATTTATGTAGAATCAATCAAGCAGGTTTTTTCGTAGCATTCAAACATTTCTAAGAAGAGTTCAGAAAGCTTGTGCTGGCTGGGATACTGACCCGAAGGGGAAAGGCAAGAGGAACGATGGAGCGCTTCTAGCTTCATTATCCCTGAAATTTTAAATAATTTGCTATATCCTTTTGGAAGAGCGCGCTGCCCAGAGGAGACAGGAGGCAGGTGTGGGCGCCTGTCATAGCAAGGTGCCTTGGTGGGTGCAAGGGCAGCGAGCGCGGGAGGAGCTGGGGTGAGCCTGGGCGAAGGATCACAGGCAGACTTATCGGCAGAACATGGCAAGGGAGAATGTCAGATTTCATACTCGGCAGACATCTACAGCAACTGATGCCTTGTAGTCGAAGGCTGTTAAATTACCTGTGAAGGGTTACTGGCAGCCCTGGATGTTTTTCTCGTTGTTTATTTAGTTCCAAAAGCTCTTGGTCTTTGTGCTGATTGCCCTAACTGACAGCACAGGAAATCTGGACTTTGTAAACAGGGCGCTGCTGTATTGAATTACAGGTAACAAGTGTGTAATCAACCTGCTGGGGCTGGACCTTTGCAAAGAAATCTCTGGTAGACAGACAGAAAGAATAGGTTTCGATATGGAGGAATCAATTACAGGAGCAGATGAGTATAAAAAGAGATCAATTTAAATCCTTTGTGCTTATTTCTTATCGCATATATTTGGAAAAAGGAAAGACCCTAACATGGTGGAAAGGTAATTAAGTACTTTATTCATTGTTGTAATAATATAGAAATTAAAGGCAAATATGATTTGAAGTGCCCTCATTATAACCCATAAAACTGTATTAGTTAAACAGTCCTTAGCTGCAATATGCTTTATAAAAAAAAATGAGGAAAAAGCTTGCAGGTTCTTCTTCTTAAAGAAGAGTTGCTGTAGTCAAATTACATAAACTGGAACAAAGAGCCACCCAAAATGAAGCAGTCATTTTCAATCTTCTAAAAGGTAAAGAGAACCTCTATAAAACAAGGGTCTAGTGAAATCTAATACTGTGATATTTCTGCATACTAAAATAACATAATAAAGTTGAACAACAACCACCCCCCTCACAGACCATAGATTTATACGAGGTATTTAAACTGTAATTGTTAATTAAAAAGCATAAATAAAAATTCAGTGGCAATCAGTCAACAAAATAACCCTATGCCAGACAAAACTGAGTCACTGACTAGTACAAGAGAAGAAATCTTTTTTTTTTTTAAATCATCAACACAGATCTGTTCCATCTGTGTCTGTGGCCACCATGGACTATAACATTCACTAAAAAAGAAAAGCTTAACAACAAAGATTTCAAAACACATTAATATCAGACGATATTTCCAATCTGAACATCATTTATTAAAACAGATACCGTATGCTATCATCTTATTATGCCCCAAAGACTTGTTTTTGCAGTCTGAAATTACAAGAAAAACAAGGTTTCATTAGCGTACTCACTGATGATGATAATTTTAGACTGCTTGCAGTATTGGAATTTATGCTGTGTTAAAGCAACTGGACTTATATTGCTAAATTTTTCTCCCTCCAGAGAAGCAGGTCTCTACTTTGGCATCCAAAACTTCTTTTATGTGCATGAATAATATGTTATAAAATTGACTTTTATTTCTGTTTGCTCATCTATCGGTATTATGTACTAATATGTCCCCAATAATTGAAATTCCTGACCTGCTTGGGAGCAGAAGGTTATTTTTTGCAAATATAAAACAATACATTAAATGCAAGCTTGTCTGGTTAGAAAACCTTTCAAATGAACCTATGGCATAGAAGAAGAGATTATGACACTTGTACAGGAATGATGGAAGCAGAAGAGCATTTCTTATCAGTACTCTCCACCTAGTTCAAGATCTAGGCTCCAGTAGGTATTTCACACAAAGTGTCAACAAACTTTCTTCAAGTCTATTAAAAAAGTTTTGGTCAAGAGAGGAAGTCAGTTCACCTCTAATGACTGTCTGTTAACAGATATGTCAGTTGCCTGACATATCCTTCCTTCCTAACTAGTATTCCTGTAAACACCTGTATTTTTTATGCATACCAAGATTTCCAGGAGAAGAATAACATCCTTTACAAAGCCATCCAAAACAGCTGGAGAAGGATTTTTTTAATCGGACTCACATCAGTAATAGCTTGTGACAGTGAGGAACACTGGCCCAGTGTTGCTCGGTAGAATAACCACACATTTCTGTCAGTTCCAAATGTACCACCTTTCGATGGTATTGGAGATCTGTCTGTTCTTGTATCACAAAAAGCAGTTGACATGAACATGATTTCACATTTTTCTGCAGTTCTTCTTTTAAATACTTTCTTTCGGATACTCATTTCCCTTTTTTTCCCCCAATACATTTAACATAGGTATGATGACTAAAAGCTCATTAGCACTCAAAACTAAGGTTCCTATCATGCAAACATTAGCACACACATTTAAGGTCTCAATTGACTCTCCTAAAATCAATGTTAATAATTTAGTTGCGCACTTAGAATTAAGTACATGAACACTAAGATTCATGGGTAAGAACTGAACATCTCCGTAGCACATTAAAACAGAAAATGCATGGATTCTATTTTACAATGTTTTGGCTTTTGTCTGAAACACTTCTCAGTCTTCTGCGACAGAAACACAACAAAATGTAAGACACAAAGTCACAGCGGCTGGCCTTTGGACTGTAGATGGAGAAAAAGGGAAAAACTCCGGCTTGTTTTTCATCACCTGAAGTTTGCTTTTTAAGTTACTGTTTTCCTCCTCTTTCTCTCTCACTCTCTCTCTCTTTTTTTTTTTCTTCCCTGTTTAGAAGGCAAATCTGAAAGACTTATTCTCCAAAATTCTTAGCTATGTTAAGGCACTGTTAAATTTTAAATGGGCATGCTACCCTCCTTTTTCAGAGTACTAAATTCTATCTAAAATACAAATACAAACATCACTGGATATACAGATCTAGCCTTTCTCCTCAAGGACAGATGCTGTTTCTCTTGCCAACTGGAAGTGCACATTTTGCAGAAGACTCTTCATTTGATCACTTCCTGTGCTGAGCACCTGTCCTACACACATGATTGTATTTAAATTCAACGCCACAATATATAGCCTGTTATACTAGCACAACAGTGAAGCTGTCCAGCCAATGCTGTACTGTTAACTAGATTCACATTGATAATATATAGCTATAATTCTGCTTCAATTAAAAGCATATTTCAGCAGAAGCCCAGAATATGATAGACGCTCTATGAGTTTTAATAATACAGATCCAGAGTTCTGCCTTTGCTAAATGTGTATCAGTAAAGTGGCATCAGAATTTTACTTTACATAAATAAAGACTGATCATATGAAGACAAAATCCTGCATAACCTAAATGTATATTACTGGTACCAACCCAGAAACTGATGGTAATCTTCAGACTTTAGATAAGAATCTGTAAGCCTATTGCAACTGACTTCAGTGTTTTAAAAGCAAAAGTTTTATTCTCTCCAGGAAAAACAAAATATGAAAAAAAAAATCAATATACAATACCAAACTCTAATGAAAATGCTTAACTGGTTCTAAATATTAGCATATGAGGAACATGGTATTACACGATTTTTGCAGCTACTAAAGTCAAGTTAATTTACCTCATACTTAAAAAGTTAATGCAGGAAATGCAAAAGTCTTATTGTATTAGAAAAAAAGTCCTGAAAGACTAAAATATTTATTCTTTATTTTTATGTCATGCAATTTTGTTTTGAATTTAAAACTGAAAGATTGCTGAACTACTGGACATTTAACACAGGTTTTCCTACTAATCTGTTACTGAAAAAATGTATATATGTTTCTGCAGATTTCAGTGTCTCAAGACTATGACAGATTCATATTTAATGTTATTAACAAAATTAGGAAAGTTGCCAAGTGCAATTTACTTGTGGCCCAAATTGTGGGCTGTGACTGGAATAGACCAAAATGGGTAGCAAATGTAACCTATGATAGTGGGGGTATTCTGAAGAAAACCTGCTCTCATTTATTCCATTTCAAGCATTTCTAGCAAGGTTATTGGAAATACTGCTCCTCAGTATTAAAACTACCCATATAGCATGTTATATACTCTCTGACTTTTAAGTGACTAGTTGTGATAAGCTCACACAAAGACAACAGGACATCAGTATAACAGGACATCAGAAGAACATCTTTCCTGCATGTAATTAACCACAAGGGCTAGGCAACCACATTTAAGTGGAAGATGAATATTAAAAGCTAAATACACTTAATCTGTTTGTAGGAGGATTAAAAACATAGGCCACTTATAAAAGTATGTAACCCCACCGTAAGGGCACTGACTTATTCTTGGCATCATAATAAAGATCAAAGCTACACAGCAGAAGAAACAACACCGTGTGCGTACGTAGCTCTCACTAGAAACATTTATTCCGCTTCAGCTTTTGTTCAAGGCCTAAAAATACATCATGGTTTGCAGCTTGATTTTGCCATCTAATGCCTCTGCTCAAAATCTATATATACTTTGCAAAGTATTAAATCAGGGAATACAAAAACCTGGAAGTATTTCTTCTCCATTGGAAAACACTGACATGATGGACCCAGGACTTTCCTGGCTGCTTAGAAACTGGACCAAGAAGTGCCTCTAAATATTACTGGTTTAATCGAACACATTGCTGGTAACAGTCAATTTTGCTGCATTAAACAGAAAAAGTACTCCTTAAACATCGAATGCATCAAAAACTAGGTGTTTTAAATGCTTTTCTGAATATGTGTAAAATTGGCTTACATATATAAACCATGTAGATACTTTCAGATGAGTAGACAACATGGATAAACAAGACTGCTTGGAAAATAAGGTTTCACTATCAAACAAATATACGTACAGGCTCTTATCTGTCAAAGGAAAATTCTACTACTACATCTATTAATGTAAATCATAAATTAATCTTTTCAAGAAGAGAAATCAACAAATACAATTATTTTTTCCAAACAAAGGCTGAGCATCTGCCTGTGCAAAGCAGCCTATAACTTAGGTTTCTACTACTGCTGCAGAAGTAAGTCTTGGCTCATATGACTCTTTAAGAATTCAGCTACATCAGTAACAATGAAAAAAAAATTAAACAAAACCGTTCAGATATACAGCTACCAGACCAGTTGCATAGCTTTAATGGTGATAAAATCATTATGACAGTGATCCGGTCAGTATGGTCTTAAAAATTTTGAACTGACTTGGTTTATAGAAGTAAGAACCCACCTATAAATAAATTACCTTTACACCAGTTTAACTACCTACACATCAAAGAATGTTTTTTGTAATACAACTGTAGATGAAATGTATCTCCAACTGAAAGAATGAAACTAGTATGGAACTTGTATAGATCCAGAATGAAAAGTACAATGATTGCCAGACTGAATTAATAGTACTCATTAAAAACAAAACAGCAAATACAGTGAACCTTTTCTCATCTCATAGAATACACAGAATAGAAAGTCATATACAAGCATTTCTTAATATAGCTAGAAAGATGATCCTTAGAGAAAGACATGAGGATAGTTAAGACTCTTCATATTAATATATCATGATTTTTTTCCTCAGAACATGTTGACTCAAGCGGTAATGAGGTACGGGTAAGAGGTAAAGCTATGGTCATAGATTCCTGGAACTGATCTTTCCCAAGTAACTAACTCGGTTACAATTGATTTTGAGGCTACATCAGGATAGTCAGTCTCCATTCCCTCATGCACAGTTAAAGTACCCATGCTTTGGTTTTGGTCCTAAATTCTGTGTTTTCCAGACTAACTGGAATTGCTTTAGGTAAACAAGTGCCAGTCCTGCAGAAATATTTCAGACCTTCTGGTTTCAGGGAGAAGCAAAAATGGAAGCTGTGGTACACATTCACCCACAATATCAGACAGGGCAGGGATTCTTATCAGCACACGCAAATACCATCTCAGGAATCTAGAAATCAAAAAACTGCTTCTAAGCCTTCATCTGTCAAAAAATTCTCCAAATATATAAGAAAGACATCTATAGCAATTCTACTTGTTTTGTTCAGGGAATGAAGAAGATGACTGAAAAAAAAAAATCAGTCCAAACTTAATTCAGCTAAATACATAATTCTACAGCAAGTAGAAGTTAAATACTTCAATAGGGAAAGTAAAACACTGCATAAAGCCCTCTATAGATTTTTTTTCCCCATTTTTATTCAATTTAACAGGGGATGTTGTGGTGGGGAAAAGTATGCAAACCTAATGACTTGATTACAAGAGAATATTAATGCAGTAAGTCAGATGATGCAATTTTATAGAGCACTATTTCACTTTAAGTCTTCATGCAGCACAGCTGATATACTATAAACTCTTACCCTGGCTTATCACACACTAAATTTCTCACCTGAACAAGCTGAAAATAAAAATAAAAAAACAAAATCTACTTGGTCATTTTATTATCCCGTTAACAACACAACAATACAACTCAAACAACATAGAAAAGCTAAAGTAACATTTAAGCCACTGAATTAACAAGATGCTGAAGACAAACCAAACTGCAATAACATATAGCTGCAGTCCTGACTTCCAACTAAAATGAGGAAAGTACATAACATAAAGCTGAATGGCTGGCTGTTCCAGCAGGTACTACCAGACTACTACTGTGGTGTGATACATTTTGCTTTGCTCAAAAACACCACAACCACCTCTAATATCAGCATGTTTAAAATTAAAAAAAATTAGATGGCTATGAAAAATACAATTACTACACACATAGGGTTGTTGAGCTCTACACAATAACATATAGTGCAAGAGAATGTTGCAACACAAACTAACGGGTGACGAATACCAGGAAGAGAAGTCATGATATGCAATGACTCATTAATCAAGAAGGCATAAAAATAACCACAAAGCTGTAAAAGAAGTTTATGGACCGCGCTACACTTATGTCCCACTGAAGGGCATAAGCAAATTTAATACTAATTATTAACAAAACTGATCTTTCAAAGAGTCTTTGAAAACTGGGATAATAATAATCACAAACAGGTCACCTAAATTCACCAGCGATGAAACTATACGACAGTACACACAACAATAAATAAGATCTCAAAATAAAAAACAAATTGCATTGTTCCACTTAGAGTCAATATGTTGTTGAAGGTAGTTCACAACTGAGTTATTTGTTTTTAATGGCTTACTAACAGAGTTCTCCAAAGAGAAAAAGTATTGCATCCCTATGGAGTCCTGCCTGATTAGGAGCAAGGCTCTCCTGGAATAGCTAATGGTTGCAACCACAGTTCCCATGTACTGGAATAGTATGCTCCCTCATTTTGGAAGAGCATGAACGCAGTCGGTCATGAAAAGACATTTTTAAACTTCCTATCTATCTACAGTTAGAAAGTTTCCCAATGACTTCCCAGTGCTGCAAAAAAAGTGTCTATCTAGAAATATCATAGGATTTAAGGCAAAGAGAAAAGCCACTGTCATAGTATGTCAAATGTAAGAAAAATACAGGAGACAGAACATGAATCTCTACTTAGTCTTTATTGAAATGATAAATGCAATTGAAGCAGTCTCAGCAGACTTGGATTATGGAAAACACTATCTGAGATTGGCTGCCTGGAAAGTACATTGAAACTGTTGGTAAACTCTGTAATTGTAATTTCAGCTGAAAGTTTGTCACTGGTGCTTTTTCTGACTAATTCAGCATTGCTGGTTAGATGGAATCGTGTTGTGTTTGTATGCCAAATCTACAACGTCCGTCTTTGCTGCAGTGTCAGTAACATAATAAATCTGAAATAATCACACACAGCAGTTTTATGTATCTCCTATACCTTTAATTTAATCGGGCACAGTGTGACTCACAAAGTCTGAGATCATTTCTTACTTTCTGCTTGCATGAGCTCAGGAAGACCTGTTTAATTTATCACCAAATAAAGGCACAAATTGCTGGTGCTGGTGATTCTGGTATCAGCCTGCAGTTGCAAGAGTGAGAAACTTTTTGGTTCAAATGACATTAGCTACTTTTCAGTGTTGCTCTTACTGACCAAGTAATCTTTGATTACTTCATAACACTCTTCATTAAACACCATCTCTGGATCAAGCCAAACACAAAACAGTCATGTAACTTCATTTTGGATTTAGAAAGTTAGATATAATACTTGCTTCCACGACTAAATCCTTAAAAGTTATCCATGTTAGGTTTTGGATCCATTATGCATACAAAACCAAAATACAGAATTTAATGCCAATCAGTATTTAAAAATAATTTTTGCCATACCATACTAATGAAAACATAGCGTCACTGTAGAGGACGTACTGTTTGGGTGAATGACAGTACAATAGCTATGTGCATCCTGCGCAGTCAGAAGAGATTTGGCAAGGATTCACAATACAGACAAAGGAATTGTTTCAAGGACATGTAGCGAAATAACCTGAAGTTATGAAACAAAAAGACAGGACTAAGTAAGACCAATCTGGAGTGACCTTCCTCAAGCTGGGATGGGCAAAAATGAACTGCCCTCAGAGCTGTAATCTCTCATTTCTTTTTTACCTCTGGACTTGATATTTCATAATTTAGGGCTGGATTTTGCCACTGCTAAAGGAAATCTACAGAGCATTCAAAACTGTAGAAGTATAGTCAGTGCAAGAATGATTGCGGTATCTGGCCTGAAACTTCAGTTACCTTTTGATTTTTTATTTTCTTTTTTTTGTAGTTCTACCTTTTCACTGAAGAAGTGGTTTACCTACCACTTCTGAATGTTTAAGTATGCTATCTTTTGAAAGTAAGGACAAAGAAGAAGGACTATGGATCATGAAACAAAAGATTTAAAACCAACTTGGATTGGTTCGCTGTGACAAAGAGCGTAACAAAAATGTAATATCTTCTAACTGGTATAAGGTTTACTTCAGACGTTTGCTATCATTAGAGAAAAGAAAAAAAATCACATAAAAAGGTCAGATTCTGTCACTATTACTCACATTAGGCACCACCTTAACTCACCATGCCTCAATGAAAAATTGAAGTCAAAATAATCTGACACATAATGGCAAAATGCCCTTTATCTAACTCATACATCTATGAACAGACACTCATATTATCACATTCATGCTTTTAACTTTACTTTTAAAGACAATGTAGTAGACCCAATTCTTTCATTCTTTTCTAGCAATTTTAAACTGATCTTAATTAATGGATATCAGAGGAACTATTCCTGACTTGTAAGGTTGAAGGACTTGTAAGGGTGTTAGATCCAACCACCAGTGCCTAATGTTAAGGACAATGCTTCTTATCACTGGAGCAATGCTTTAATTGAATAGATTGTACTTCTAGACCTAATAAAGTAAGCTTTCTCAGATAGAATGGAATGATGGTTATAAATGTTTGAATTACAACTTGGACACTCCTCCTTAGTTCTTCTGATCTGAAATGTTCAGCATAAAAGTAGTAAATATTGTCTACTTGTTATTTTAGTCACTCTTAAAGTATTGATTTTATACTAAACATAAGGAAATTAAAACCTTAAGGTGAAACCAATGTTTTTTCTCAGGTTTACAGCCAAGTCAGTAGAAGGTTTGTTTAAAATATCATTCATAGTATATATTGACAATATATCTGTTAATGATCAAACACAAAGGAAAATATAGGTGCACTTTACTATATATGCACATAAAAGAATATTATACATGACTGCTTTAAAATGATATGTTTTAAGTGCTGAGATATTAAACATTTAATAATTTGGCAATTTCTTTCAAAGACAACTATTAAAATTAAGGGAGCAGAGGCCAAATGTCAACTCTACTGAATTCATGCCCAGTATGGCAGAGAATATATGCATGGGGAGGGAGGACTAACCAATTTCTCCATTTTCCTGGATGAGATGAAGGCCAAATGTCTACCTGTATAAAACAGCTACGTTCAGAGCTATTCAACCTGAGGCCACCTGCAGCTAAAGGTTCTTGCTGATAACAATTTGCTGGAATACTTTGTGTCCTTCCTCCCTCCCAACCCCTCACAACAAATGGTCCAGTTTTAGGTGATATTTTGATTTTACATTTGCCTTATCTACTTCTGAGCAATTTCAGACAATGGGGAAAACCCCACTGACGCTCTCCTATCTGTGCATTCTGCTGTTCTAAATTCAGAGCCACTACCAGGATTCAAGTCAGCTATCACATATCTTATTCAAATGAAGGCCACAGTATTTATCAACAACCATTACTCCAAAAAATATCATTTGAGGTTAATATCCTTTACTAGTAAATCTAGGTATGAAATAGCACAGATAAGCAAAATGAAATTTTAGATTCGGCTCTGACAGTTACCAGCTCTGTTACTGGAATTTCTGAATGGTCTTTCTTAGGGAATACCGCTATCAGCAGCAAGTTGTGCCAGCAGTAAGCAAAGCACTCTGCTTCTTTTCTCTGAAATAATAGAGCACATTCCTGTAGACATTCTCCCACTTTACTGCTAATGCATGTAGCTGCTGCAGTTTTTGAAAAGCAGCCCTATCCAGCATTTCCATTTCCTTTTGCCATATTAATAAATGCAGTGCATATTAATTTATGTCTTCTTCATAGAAAAACAGGTACATTTTTAATTTTGAAAACAATGTCCTACATTGGAGGAAGATTAGCCCTTTGGAAGGCAGAAGCTTTGCTTGGTGGGTTTTCACAGATTTCCTATATAAACCTGAAATAGGCCTCCATCCACAAAGGTATGTCTGAACTGAGGGTCTAATACAATTTCAATGGGAAGCTGGATGTTTAAATGGTAACTTATGTACCATGTTTATAGAACTGGACTTTAATTTCTCTGTACCTCATTTCAAGGATTTCAAGGATTGAGCTATTAAATTATCTGGATTGTTTCCAAATTA
Source organism: Chauna torquata (assembly GCA_013399475.1). NCBI lineage: Eukaryota > Metazoa > Chordata > Aves > Anseriformes > Anhimidae > Chauna > Chauna torquata. The sequence goes on along the minus strand of VXAL01005371.1, from coordinate 51,887 downwards.
CATGCTATCAGTTCTCTACTCCTGGAAGACACTAATAAAAAAAATTAAACAGGGCTGGTAGCGAAGATTAGTAGATTAAAAATGCTCATGACATTTTCATACTTTCTACTGTCAGTCTTCTACTTCTGTCCATCAAAAGTCCAACCATTTATCTTGAGACTCTTACTTCCTTATTTCTACAAAGTTTGTCACTGACCAGAATTTTTATGTAGACTGTAGATTAGTTTATGAACTACATTACTTAATAACTGCATTCTTTGAAAAACTTAACCTGCTCTTTAGCATCTGTATCTATCTTTTCTCTTTCCAAATGATACCTGAAAAGGAATAAAGCAGAAATTTCAAACTTAGCTACTCTGAAGCAAACAGGTAGCAATTAACACAATTCCTTAAAAGCTGTCATTGTCATAACATACAGGACAATAGTTCAGGCAGGTTCTCACTGAGGCCACTGTGAATTCAAATACACTTCTACTGGTAACCTTGCTTCTATTGCAGGAACATAAATGACAATTTGAAGCCTGAAAACACTGACTCCAATTGCTCAGCAGCAGGAAAAAAAAAAAAAAAAAAAA